>JANTNU010000006.1:4437256-4452336 GCA_024752395.1 Erythroxylum havanense
ATATTCTAGCATGGCGAAATTTGTGCAAGGTTCGTAATTAGTTTGAAAGGCATATAAAGTGTGCGTATTTTTCTGATTCTCTATCTTCAAGGTATATGGATGGGGAGTGTTTAACTGCTGAAGATGAGGAAGTTGTTATAGAGAAGCTTCTCCGGCATCATCCAAATTCCGAGGATAAAATTGGATGTGGTCTTGATTTTATAATGGTGAGTTGTTTTTTTGGTTGTTCTGTATTAGAGGATTTGTGTTTAGATCAGCAACTCCACTTGTTCTTTATATAATCTAGTCAAAGTTTCTTTTGAGTTTTCCCTGTTGGAACTTTGTGCAGCCAATTGCCTTTTTTAAAATTTCTATTTTAGGTAAATCTAAAGGTTTGATAAAATATCTGTATCCTCATTATTTCTTCTCTATTTGTTTGAGTTAGCTATACAAAGCTTTCTCAATCCTGCTTATTAAACTGATTTCATGATTTTTTATCAATAATTGTTCTTTGATTAGTTCAACTCCTTCTGGTATGCGGTTTATCTCTCAGTCCATTTTGTCACCATCTCCTTCATATCATAGCTTCTTCAACTTTGAGCCTCTAATCAATTGTTTACTCAGTATATATTATTGTGTTGGGTGGCTAGAAGCTACTCAAAAAATATTTGTTTCCACTGGAATTTTCTAATTTTATTAGGTATTAACACCCTTGTTATCTTTCCTTCTTCATTTTTTATTGTCATATTTTCTTAAGTTCATTTGATTAGAAAGGTTTGGTTAATGAACTAAAATTGGAAAACGTGAATAGGGGCATCAAACTAGTTAAAAATTAAGAAGTTTTAGAGATGGCACTAAAACTTGTTGGGGGCTGGGTTGGGTTGCCTAAGGAGTTACTTGACCGAGAACAAAGATGAACGAAGCAAAGAATCTTCTATAGCCAATCCTAAAAATATTGGAACTTAGGATTAGTTTAGTTGAGCTGAGATTGTGCAATAATACTTTGTTTGAACGTCTTTTTTTTTGGGGGGGAAACCATAGGTGAATGAAGAGGAAATAGACTAGGGGTAGGGGGTTGTGGTGTAGTAGTGTGTGTTTCTTGGTTCTATGCATAAAGGTGATTCTCTTTTCTCAATGATCGGGCTGCTTTAAATCTTGCATTTATGGTGATAGTTTCCGCTTTTTCTAATCACATGTGATTTATGTGGCATAGTATATTTTAAGCCCATCATTAATTATCTCTCATATTTCTTGCTTGAATAAACTTGAGTTGTGTAAATAAGTAATATAGGTTTATTTTTGGTTCAAAGGTCTCTCTATATTCACAAATCAATCATCTTTTGAGATAATCCAACCTCAAATAGATTGATTATTAAACAAGGTATAAGATCCTTTTGAGGTCCACAGATATAGAAAGTGGTAGAGGCCAAGACTATGGTTGCAAGCCACTTAGCATAAATGTTTTGGTCTCTAAATTCATTCATCTCTCTATACCCAAGCATTTGGTCTCTAAATTCATTCATCTCTCTATACTCATGCTTTGGGTTCATAAGCTTTAGAGCTGCTTTAGCAAGATCACTTGTGGTTGTCCTTTCCTTGTCAAATAGTTTGATGTAGGACAAATAAGCCCCTCCCATTGTATCAGAAGCACTTGTTGTCATTGCTGTCTCTTTTCATCCCAGTCTCAGCTATGGCTTTGCATTTAAATTCAGTTCCTTGAGAAGTTTTGTAGTTGTTTTGTGGGGCAGATTTTGATGCATTGGGTGTGGTTCAAAAGTTTGCACTGTTGTAGTTCTCTTCATGCCAAACTTGCCGGCTTGATTTCGAAACATTTTAGTTGTTGTCCTAACTATCGTTTCGCTCATAAAGCTAAGTGATATGCACCTTTAAGGCTGTAAATCCTTTGCATTATCAACTCCTTGCAACTTTTTGCCCTTAAGCCATTTTTCTAATGAGATATAAGTTGTCGTTCCGACTCCATCCCTTCACATCGGATAGAAAGTTCATCAAATATTTCCATGTACTTAATTACAAAAATAATCCCTTATCTAAGGGTTGTGAGGATCTTGGAGATTTTCCTGATAATGAAATGGTAAATATTTTTCTGATAACTGCAGCTTCATGTCTTCCCAATCAACGATTGGCGGCTGACTTGTTTTTCAAAGTCTATCCTCTATTGATCTCCACTAGATTTTAGTGTGTCTAACTAGCTTCATCTTTGCGAATCGAACTTTTCGATCTTCTGATATGTGGTATCAGTCAAATAAATCTTCCTTTGCTATTGTCTAGTGTAAGAACAAGTGTAGATCCATTTTTCCTGCAAAATCAGGGGTTTCAACATGAACTTTCTTAGTGGTGCCATCGAGTTCGTTGTGTATTTTAACTCTATCGAGGCCTCTAAAGACTCACATGTGCTCTCCATGTGCTGCTGGTTGATTTCTATTGTCTTAGATCTCTCAGTAGGCATTGATTTTCTAATCCCATTGGTTGTTGATTAGTGTTAGCCTCTTCGTTTTGGATTTCACTTTCTCCACCCTTACCATCAAGTGTAGTTTGTTGTCTGATATTGTTTTCTGGACTTGTCCAATCTTTCTATAACTCTTAGCAATATCTCATCTCGCTCCTGGTCGCTGAATATTCCTCTATATACCCTTCCGTTACGTATTGCCATTATGAATCAAAGCTCTGATACCAAATTGATGTAGACAAATAGAAGAATTATTAACTAGTATCTAAAGTACAAAATTAGGAAGTATGACTAATATTAAGCTACTGGAATATCAGGTTTCAAGGTTGACTTTTGGCTAGGAATGCAAAATTTTTAGATTTTGTATAGATAGAATTTTAAAGTTTGATTGTTGGAAATTTAGGCTTAGGATTTTAGGGTTTAAAGGGTTTCTAATTTAAATCCTATTATAATAGAAATCGTATAAGTCCTTTACAACTAGGATAGCATATTTAAAATAGAATAACATAATACTACTACTACTTATGTAATAAGGAATTCTAATACAATTTGAATTTCAACCTTTGACTTTTATGTCAACTCAATTCCCAATCCTCATCTTACCAAATTAAAGTTTTGTGATTGATTAATCTTTCATCTCTGATTTCTTTTATAGACTTTAAGTTCTTTTGCATCATAGTTTGATGGAGATCATATTCCTTTATAACCTTTCTGCCTGGCTGCTGTACCAACTGCAAGACCTGGATTGTGTCCCATAGTTCTGCTGCTGAGTATTTTTAATTGCTAGTTTAAATGTAAATCTTCTAATAAAACAACCCAAGTCAGGCTGCCATCGGTGTGTAACTTGCACCTATTCGCCAAGTTCTTGTCATGCTACGTACGCTTAATCATATCCAATTCTTTAGTTTTCCTCTGACAGTGTTCTTAGTATTTTACTCATTCTTCTGTTACAACTAAAAATTTTAAAGCAGAAATAACTTGGAAGCAAGCACAATATAAGATTTGTCCGGGCCACATGACGGTCTTCAAACAAAAGCCCAAAATTAGTCTATAAAAGTTCATTGTAAGTCATTACCTAACTTATATTTGTCATTGCTAATTGTTCTGAATTATCTTGTATTTGAGGCTGCATAGCTAATTTGCTTTTCCTTAAGTTCGCACTCTATGGAATCTTGCAATTTATAGAGGTAATTTTCCTCGATTAAATGTTAAAACTGTTGTGGTTATAATTCCACAAAAACATGTATTTGAAATCAATACCTAATGAGTATATGCCCCACAGATAGGCACTTTGATTAAATATGGTGATTCTGTTTTTCTTCGACATTGAATTCTGAAGGCCTTTCCTTTATCTTGTCACTTTCTACTCTTTTCAACCTAGTGATATGTGCAGTATAGCCATTGAAAGTTATGTAGATGCCTGTCCTTTTGTTGCTTTTCTTCACTTCATCACATGCACCTTTTAATCCTGGAAATCTGATACATTTTTTATCCACATTTGTTTGGTTTGCAAAACGGTGGCTTTTGTCGGCTCTTATTCCTTTAACCATGGCTGTTCATTTCCGTTCTTTTTCATGCCAGTGACGTGCAGTCAGTCTCATGTCAATTGTCACATGGAACAAATTTGCGTCTCTTCAATTAATGCTCATTGCAAATATGTCAAGAATTTAAATCAGTTCTCATGACTTCGTCCTTTGCATTTTTGTTCGTTACTTTTTGACTGATTGTGTGATTTGTGCCTGCTTCGTTTATGAGAAGACAATTCACTGCTTCTACTTGTCATACGACAGGTTGACCGTCACCCCCAATTTAGACAGTCAAGGTGCATGTTTGTTGTAAGAACTGATGGTGGATGGATAGACTTTTCTTATCAGAAGTGTCTGCGGGCATATATCCGAGACAAGTATCCATCCCATGCAGAAAGATTCATTCGGGAACACTTCAAACGTAGCAGTTGGTGATCTGCATCGACAATAGTACCTAAGGTGTAATTCTGGTATTAGTTAGAGAGGGTATTTTCTATGTTTTGCATATGGACAACATTGTGATGATTGTAGGTCATTGTCTAGCATCCTATATCTCTCCAACTGTCAATGAGGTAGATAATCCTTGACTAGCACTTCCCTACAAATGAAGACAAGGAAAATGATTGACAAGAGTTCAACGTTGATGACTTGCGTCCGCATTCTTTTGCAGGCTTACAGTAAACTGCCTATTCCCCATTCAGCAGGGCGGATATATTAGTCGTCGCAGGTTTTGTCAATTCTAAATTGTCCGCTACCAAGCGTGTCTGCACTTGTTTCCACACCTATACGAAATGTATTTTGTGTAGTAAGAAAATATTGTGTGGATCCAGATGAGGTTTAAAGGCAGTTGATTTTAACTGTTGAAAGACAAATAGTTTCTCTTGCTCACATTGGTCAACAGTACCTATGCCAGAAAGGGTACCCCTACCATCCTTAAAAAGTGCACCCTATAGCGTACTAATGTCTAACCAGACAAACTTGGCTCTTTGGTCGACATGTCCCATTTGATTCACGGCTGTTGGTAGATTGAAAGTGG
Organism: Erythroxylum havanense; assembly: GCA_024752395.1. Classification (NCBI taxonomy): domain Eukaryota; kingdom Viridiplantae; phylum Streptophyta; class Magnoliopsida; order Malpighiales; family Erythroxylaceae; genus Erythroxylum; species Erythroxylum havanense. The sequence goes on from JANTNU010000006.1 coordinate 4,442,265, forward strand.
GAAGGGTGCACACAGAATTACCACTTCTCCTGTATAAGCAACAACAAAGTAATGATCATTAACCAGTAAGGTAAGACTCTTCCAGCCAGACTAGTAGTTGAGTCATGAGTGGGGAGGCGCGAGTTGTCTATATTATGTGGGTTGGGCTTCTAGTGGTTGAAACTGTATGACCCATCATCGGCGGCCTCTGAACTTGTCAATTATTTGCGTTTAATCAGTTCCTCTATTTTATTTTTCTTCTTGTTTCCAAGTGGTCAAAGCACGCGTGGTACAGGGAACACCATCGAGCAGCAAATGAAATGTGCACGCCTTGGTGTGTTGGTAGTGTCATGCTTGTATAATCATGTAGTCTACTACTACTTTGCATTCTCTCTTTAATCGTCGTTCCTATTTGGAGGGTAGACAAGCGAAGCAAAGGCCATCAATGCCAATTCGAGACAAACATTGGGAAGTCGTGACTGATGTTGACGGCCATAACTAAGGAATTTTAAGTAATAAATTTTATCAGAGTTAAATGATCAAATGAGGCAACTTTTGCTGTAAATTTGCGTATGCATTTATTTAGATGGGGGAGGGATGAGAGCTAAAAGCAAGAAAAGCTGCAAGTCGTGAGTAAGCAGCAAGATGGTCAACCCCTCGTCATTGAGTCACAAACAAAGATCACAATATCTCGAGTAGTTGCCATGCATCAATGATGATCGCGATCTGTATGGTAAGTTATGATTACTTCACAAACTTTATCATCCGACTGGGGACTATTTCCAACTGTGGGCTCCCAACTGGAAGGTCCTCCCTCCAGCTGGACTAGAAATCCATGTGAGCACTCTCTAAACATCCAATAACTCATCATTGAGTTTTCCTAGTAATGTATGCGCAAGTCCTTAGTTGTCTTCAAGTGACTTAAGCTAATTGATTTCATGTTTAATCATGTCTTGTCCTGCCATAGGTTGAAGCTTTTCCTAGGAACTGAACAATCTAACCGAGGGATCAACTCTCTGGGATCCGTTACTTGGTGTGATCAGATCAAGTATATACTAATACAAGTGTGTAGACTTTGTATCTAGCATCGGACCTGAACGAAACGACTGTGATTGATGGTTTTCAGGAACTCGAGTCAGAAGTGGAAAAATTAAATAATATATATACTTGAGATGATGACGATGTAAGGAGTAAAACAAGGAAACCCAAAGGAACAGTGGCGTGTACAACAGCAGTATTCATCATTTACAGTCGGTTGTTTCCCTCGTATCTGACTTTGTTTAGTGTACTGGAAGCCAATTAAGCACAACCACCACACTCTCCTTGATCCCTGCCTCCATTGATTCCGTCTTACCTGCTTGCACTAACCCTCTTTTACGTCCTCTCATAACAACTCTCCTCCACATCTATATTTCCCTGGCTCCATTTCTTGGACTTCGAGCCTATAAAAGATGAGCAAAGAAAAGAAAGCAACGTATCAAAGGGGGGGAAAAAATAATTACACGATTCCCGGTGGGTAAACACCACCAACAGTACTGCTAAAATTTCCATGAACCAACAAATAACAAAAGGCACAAAGGGAAGAATTGTAATTAGAAACTGAAGACGAACACACAGGTACTGGAATCTTTGTGTGTTTCCAAACGTTATTATGGAGTGTTAAGTTACTGAAGATATATAGTTCCGGGGGGAACATACTCTTCTGCACGTACGAAACAAAACAAGGAATTGAGTTGTCCTGCTGAGACCGTAAATTACATTGGGAAGTGTAGTAGTTTTTGTCCAAATTTCTTGTGTTACTTGCCTCGACTTCAATCTTGGAAACAATAAAGAATGAACCTAAAACTAAAGCCATTCAATTATATTACACTATTCATGCCACTCCCCTTCTTCTCTGGCTTTTAGCACTAGAGAGTTCTGTTGTTTTCTTCTTTTAACAGGTCCGGCAACTACTAGTGGGATTACATTGTCATGCATAGACTATTACAGAGCAATGAAGGTATAGTACTGTATCTTAAATCTGAGACCCAATCTCACAATGCTTTTGATCATCAAATATGTTAACACTGCACATAATATCTATATCTTATGCTCTATATATTGGTGCTTTTATAATCTCCAAAGTCAACGATACTAGTGTAAAGGGTCTCCGTTTTGTAAAGATGCGAGGGGATATCAATTGTATGTCCCCTTCTCTTTGTTATGATATTCGAACTTGTGCTCTTCTCCTTACAAAGAAGTAGATGCTTTAATTTATAATGTGTAAACTTAATAATTTTATGCAATTATGATAAATATTCAATAGCAAGAAACAATCTTTTAACGTTTTCCAAGTTTGTAAATGAAGATATCAGTGCTTTTGCTTGCATCAGAAGAATCCATCTGTGGAAAAGCAGTGGACGAGGACAAGAGTCCAGAACTTTGAGCCGACGTCTACTGTGTGTATTAATAACATTGTAACAGATCTTAGTCGTCTGCCATCGAAGTTTCCAAATCATAGTTGAACTTCCAGAATTGTTCTACCACATGACCTAATCTTCAATCCCGTTTTGAGCTAATACGAAAGAAAGAAAAAAAGTGTAATTGGTTTAATGAATAATTAGTACGTACCATCTCGAGATTCCACAGTTATATAAAAAATGTGCTGAAGAATTTGCTTAAACCCTTTTTAATGACTTAATCATTTGAATATGATTATTGTTCGTCGTTTCTCAATTTTCTAATTTCTTAGATCTCTCCTCTCCCAAATCACCGGTTAAAGAAACCCTTCTTTACAGGGTTCTTGCCAGCTTGCATTTCCTTTTTTCTAAATTTACGAGTGCTGGAGAAAATTAGACTTCCCTCAAAAAATATATATTTGCTTTCTGTCCACTAATAGAGACGAGAGGATACTTTCAGGCGTTGGGTTGTGTGTATGCATAGCCATCCCGCCTGCGGACATTCAACTTCCTTATGAACGCATGACGAACAAAGAGGAGAAACTAAAATTCTGAAGCTAGAAAAGATGAACAACACAATTTTTAGCTTATAACATATTGGATGTCATTTATAAAGTATTAAATTAATTTTTGTGCTTAAAAATCAGTTTTTTAATTAATCAGTTAACTTTTATAAATTAATAAATTTTTTATTTTTTATTTTTTTGATTATCGAAGAAATATTTTATTATGAGAAGGTACTTTTAAACCATCTATACTCAGACTAATCCCCGCTCGAACTGGATAAATCCCTTGTGAGAGGTAAAATTCTAACTCCAAATTTTAAACGATTGCATATATAAAGAAATTTTATAAATTAAAATAATTTTTAATTTTATTTTAATGCTTTTCAATATTCTAAATTTTAATAATTTTTTCTTTTCAGATTATTTTTGGTTTTAAAACATTTCCGAAGGGTGAAAAATGAAAACTGAAAAGTGAAAGACAAAGGAAAAATAACAAAAGTAAAAAAAACAACGTCGTGGGACCATGCGGTATCGGGTACAAATGTCACGTGTCGAGTAATTGAGCTGCATGGCCCATGATTCAGGTCTGGGACGATAGAAACGAGACGTTCCCCAATAAACAAGTAAGACCCATCCAAAAGCTCCAAACCCATAAGCGCCTTCCTTCGCACAGTCTCCTCCTTACCTTTTGAGTTACTGTTGCCCACCACCTCCTCCTTGCTTCATTGAAGGTGACTTGAGAGGTTTCTGAGGCTGGGCATGTTTTAACCCTCTCTTCTCCGTTTACCTTCGCATCATCTTCTTTGTTATGAACCAAGATCTGAACCTCTTCTTCGAAGAAGAAGATGGCTAAGCATCACCGTGAACCAAGTGCGCTACAGGAACCTCAATACCAACAAAACGCTACCTTTCTTTGTGATGCTCCCCATTGTGCGGACGAGAATTCGGAGGAAGACGAAGAAGAGACGACCTATTCCACCAACAATAACAGTAACAGAAGCTCTTTTCCAATCTTACTAGAGCAGGACTTGTCTTGGGACGATCAGGAACTCTCCACTTTGTTTTCTAAAGAAGAACAAAACCAACTGTGCAAAAACTTACAGATTAATCCATGTCTTGCCGTCGCTCGCCGTGAAGCAGTAGAGTGGATGCTTAAGGTCAACACGTACTATTCTTTCACTGCTCTGACAGCAGTTTTGGCAGTGAACTATCTTGATAGATTCCTATTCAGTTTCCAACTTCAAGCAGATAAACCATGGATGACGCAGCTCGCTGCTGTGGCCTGTATCTCGCTTGCTGCTAAAGTGGAAGAGATCCAAGTTCCACTTCTAATGGACCTTCAGGTAGATATATGTGTTTGATTGTACAGTAAAGTTCAAGCTTTGCTTGAGGGTAGATAGTCGGATTAATGTGGGTTTCATTGATTTGTGTAGGTGGAGGACCCTAGGTATGTGTTTGAGGATAAAACCATACAGAGAATGGAGATTCTGGTTCTTTCTACTCTTCGATGGAAAATGAATCCTGTTACCCCATTATCGTTTCTTGATTATATTACGAGGAGGCTGGGTTTAAAGGACTATCCCTGTTGGGAATTTTTGAGGAGGTGCGAGCGTATAATTCTCTGCATCATATCAGGTAAGCCGTCAGAAAGTTTCCTTTGCCTTTCTTGATGATTAATCAGGTTATTTTATGTTAAAAACAGTACCAGGATTTGTTCTCAACTTGACTTCATTGGATTTCTGCAGATTCTAGGTCAATGCATTATCTGCCCTCTGTAATGGCTTCTGCGACAATTCTGCATGTCATTAATGATGTAGAGCCTTGTATTGGAACTGAATATGAAAACCAGCTATGGGGAATTCTTGGAATCGAAAAGGTATCAAGTCATTGTAACGTACTTCAAATTTCAGTCTCATCTTGCCATGTTAAACCAGAAAGCTATTATCTTTGTACGTTTACTGAATCATGAAGGCTTGTGACTTGTATGTAGGATAAAGTAGCAGATTGCGGTGAGCTAATTATGGAATTGGCACCAAAAGACCATGGCAACAAATCATACAAACGCAAGTGGGTTTCAATGGCAAGCAGCCCAAAAGGCGTAATAGATATGTCCTTTAGCCCATATAGCTCAAACGATGCGTGGTCTGTGGCATCATCAGGGTCATCTTCATCAGAGCCTCTGTCCAAGAAGGGCAGAGCAGTTCAGAGCTGAAACCATGCAGCTGCTGAATTTCAGAGTAGCCCTCGCTAGTGCATCAAATTCATCTGTTTCCTTTTATTTTTTTTTCCTTTTCCTTAATGGACTAGCGTTGCACGGCTAATAATCCTTGTGTTCCTTTTTAAGTAAACAAGTTAAATTGCCTACAATCTCTGCTTTTTCAGTGCAGTCCAAATCTGATCCTTCCAAGTAAAGATGGGATTTGGAAGCAGAGATAGTTGGCATTTTAGCAGGCAGGAAGTTGAAGAATATGAACAACAAAAGCAATGAAGAGACCCTTGAAGTAACATAATATATGTTCTCTTATGCCCCACTTGTTTCTAACTAATGTCATCTTTTAGTACCAACATGGTATAATGTAAAATATATTCTATATAAATAAAGATCCTATATGGCCATATTCATTTACTCCCTAAAAATTCTGCAGTTTCTTCGAGTCCCAACAAAATTGAACGCAAGTAGGTCATGTAAAATCTACATGCCCACATGTGTCCAGTGTCTAGTGCATGAAAAAGAGAAAGAAAAAGGTTGGTGAGAGGGAAACCTGAAGGAGGGAAAATGGAAACCAAAATGTGTATGATCAGAAGGGACGATTTTGTTTCCATGTGAAGTGAGGAACAAGTTGTCGGCCACTGATGGATTATCTAAGCTTTCTATTTTCTGACCAATATTGCGGTTTGGCGTTTGACCTCGTTGGAATAGATCTTTATATGTACGAATGGCTGGTGTTTTAAAATGCTTGGCCATTGAATTTGAATGAATGCGACTGGATGGAGTAGTAAAACCTATCCTGCTGTTACTTCACCGTCCATTTCTAATTCCCGTCACACAGTCTTCCAAGTCCTACCTATAAACCATGCCGTCATCTTTCTAGTTTCTTCTATGTGAAACCAATCCGATTCGGGGACACAAAGGCAATAAGCGGGTAAGGACTCGGAGACAGTGTCGGAAAAGTCAATGCAGAGCCAGTCCACCCCTGATAGTGAAAGGAACTCCGATGGGATTTCAGACTGTAGCCGAGGAGTAAAGAAATGGGCACTGGACACTGAGCATGTAAACATTCGCGGAAAAAATTAAATTCAAATAATTGCTAGTTCGCATTTCCAATCTTAAATGCCTGCAAAGTAGAAATATAGCAGAGCTCCACTTTTGATTCAAGAAGGCCTGCATGTGCTTTCTAGGCTATAAAATCAAAGGGAATCATGACTTGGCTAGCTTTATTCTTGCAATCTTAAATAACGCAATTATCTAGATTTCTTAATAAATTGCTTAACCTACTGAACTCCGTTTAACTATTCCATCAAAATGCTCTGGTGTACCGTGAATGCCGGAGAAACACTAGTGTGTACAAAGCTCTCATTTCGGCTCGCGTTGACAATTAATTATTGTAAATGGTATTGGTTTGGTAGTTATTGACATGTTAAACATATTACGTATAGCTTGGAGAAACCAAAGACAGGGAGAGTATAGGAGTAAAAGACTTGTTCATGTTTACTGTTTTAGTTATAGACAGTGACATCATTGGACTTGGTTTAGATTGATTTGTTAAAACTGAAGTATCACATTTTGCACCGAAACCTCGTGAGATGTGTTTCTTTTGTAGAGGCTACGGTGCTTTTAGCTAGAAAGAACAAGACCTGAAAAAGAAAGTACAGGAAGGAGCAGCATTAACCAGATTAAAAACAAAGGATGCATAAGATGAGATTAAAAGAGGATTTAGAAGCAATTAGATCGATTAAAAACACAGGCACAAAAAGGGGGAAAAGGTGAAAGGCAAAGGAGTGTTGAACTGGGGGACAATATCTTTTGATTTTGTTTGTCATGTCTTTGTTGATCTTTTGTTCTTTGCTTTTAGTAGTTAGCAGAATTGGACTGTAGCGTATTTTCAACCCAAAAAGAAGAAAAAAGGGAAAGATAATGGTCAGGTATAGACTATGGATGATGAGTTAAAAAAAGAGGTGGTGGCAATTGGTTCCAGTGAATATCTTCTCTTCTTTTATCAACACCCCCACCATCTTTAAACTCCTCAAAGCTCTCTCTTTTGACCTACAGAGTATATTATCTTCTAAAGTTGCTTGCAATAAAAAAAAAAAAACAGAGATGACGATTAGTTGATAAGGAACTTTTCTGGCTTAAGTGAGATCACAAGTTTGAATCGTCCTCATGACAATTGTTTAAAACTTGGGATTAGAGTTGCACTTCCTGCAAAGAATCTACCCAATACGAACGTGGATTAATATGAGAATGGATAGTTTAAAGGCGTCTTTTCATAATTAAGATCCTTCTAAGACACCTTGTAGACAACCAAACAAAACAAAAGAGATGAGGAGACATAGACATATATCCAAATTACGGTCTAGCTAAACCAAGCATGAGATATATAATGTAGACATCCAATGCCTTTCACTACCTCTTATTCTTGTTTTTTGGGTTTAGTTTCGTCTCTTATGGATGAGAGTCATCAAACAATATTAATGTAATTACTAGGCTTGACCTTATGAGCTTATAATAAAGTCATCTGTGACTGTTTAATCTACCTAATATATTATGTATATAGTTCACTCGCTATCACTAAAACGAGATCGACAGGAACTATGCATGTGAAGTCGAGTGGTAAACAGCTATGTGCTGCAGCATCTCCGTAAAACAGGACTTCGACCTTGGCGACGTCCCTCTGACTACGCTTCCTTTATTTGTAAAGTATTAAAATCGTTTCAAAGTTGGTGGCTTTATCAGACTAAATTTTTTAACCGGTGTGAGCATTTGAATAAGATAGTACAAACTTATCAGAACAAGTACCACCTAAGTATTATTAACCTTCCATCATTCTACGGGGCCAGAGGACGTCAAGTTAATGAAGTGGTGAGTCTCTGTAGAAGAAACTGAATTTGCTTTTCAGATATGGTTGTGAGACTCATTTATGGTAGTGCTTCTATGATGCAGCACCTTACTCGTTGGAAAGACTCCTTTATGGTAGTGCTTATACGATGCAGTACCTTACTCGTTGGAAGAAGAGAGTGTGCAGTAACATGTAATTCCAATAATTTCCTGTCCCCTACTTTCACTTTCAGTTGTTCTTAACTCAGAAGTGCAATTACAGTAGGGGCAGAGTACTGGAATGGTAATGACTGAATTAGGAGGAGTTCACCATATCTTAAATAACCGAGCAAAGCAGCTATACAAAGAAGTCAGTGATGCAGTGGGCAACTAAAAGTCTAAAATAATGTCACTGAGACATAGTCCCAGCAACGAAAAGCCCCTCATAAATATTACTGCAGGAATCAAAACAGAACAAACGGTGAAAAACTAAGAAATGAGGGAGGGTAGGACAAAAAGTAAAAGCTCAAGTATTTATGGTGAGCATGTCCAATCATAATTCGAAGGATAAAATGAGAATTCTTGCATCTATAACTCAGCATCTAGTTGACAGGTGTTAGAGTGTTCCATATTACTTAGACATGAAAATGTTAAATGGTTTATAAGTGATAAATGTCAACTATTTAAATAATTAGTTCTAATTATTTGAACAATAGTTGATCTGACCCTAATTTTTATTAATGGACTCTACACTCTACCTATATTAAAAATTCAATAGCAGGAAAGCCACATTGCATGCGTGAATGGTATGATTATGAAGGTCGTTTCCAAACTCCACTCTTTAAGCAATAAAAGGTTTTGGTTGCTGAGCAGAGGATGATTATCCGATGGGCTGTTGGGCTGGGCTATAAGTGTCAGTGGTTTAAGGCGTCAACATCTCAGATAATGCCAAACCCAGCTAATGAGCCCAGGCAAAGACGAGACAAACCCAGCATTAACCTGTCCTGTAAAAACTTGTGCAGGCGCCTGCCGATTTCACCTTTTCTATAATCAGTTTTTACAATTCCTTGTGTGCAGCATAAATTAAGCGTAATGAATCAATAACTCGAATTGATTAATATTTTTTTTTCTGAAGAAAGATTAGTATATGCAAATTGAATTACAAATTCTCCTCATTGACAACTATGCTTCAGAACGTGGGTTCAATCGTGGAGTCTAGGTGCTAATAAAAACGAAGAAAGAAAGGCACAGAGAGTAATTCAATGATAGGAAAAAAGCGAGGAAGACAATGTCAAAGGAAAAGTCAAATCGGGGCAGTAAACAGTAGTAGTAGTTTTTAATCAGACGTTGTTGTTCTAACCGTAGAGTACTTTGTCCCTCTTCATCGACCAACGCAGAGCGAACACAGGTTTTCTTCATTGTGGGGTCGAATATCATCCTACTCGTAGCTAACATTTAGCTAATGCATAAGACTTCTATGCCTCAAATGTCCCCCACTGTGGCCAAATTGGAGCCTAAAATCATTTAAAATTGGCAGCAACTAACCGTCTGCAAGGTGTTATGAAAGATTTCTTGGTCTATGTTGTGGCGGCTTGGAATTGTCCAACCCTATTGGAATTTTGGCGCTTGGAATTGTTCTTTGGGAAGGGAATGATAAAGATATGATTGTTCAACGTTCACTCAACCAGAGGAAAGGGAATTCGATGCTCTCTGTCAAATGCAAAAGCTGCAATGGATCCACTGATTCGATAATAACAATTGGGCTAAAGAGTTCTGAGATGATCCAGTTTTTGCAGCGTTCTCAGGTCTGGCGTCTGTTCCTATTGGGTAAGAGGAACCAAAGGGACGTTACACATTGCAATGAACGATTTAAGACAAAATACGTGCTGTCATGTGGACGTGTCACAGCTCACAACTACTCGACACAACACCCTACTGCTTCGACTCGGCTGTGTTAGATTGGGTTTACGGGAGGTTTTAGTCATAAAAAAGCCATTAAATAATGTATGAACCAATGTTTTAAAAATCGGACCGGATATCGAACCGGTCGAAGGAAAAGTTTAAGGTTTAGAGGTTCAACCGGTAGTGAACCGCTATTAAACCGGAATATAATA
>JANTNU010000006.1:4478241-4494353 GCA_024752395.1 Erythroxylum havanense
TATGGTTTTGCATTAAGAAATCATCGAGTTGACTAACGACCACAAAGATTAAAGAGTTATTTGGAAAGGAGTGAATTGAATTCAATTCAGCTGTTTGGAAACACAAAAATGAGATGAATTTAATTTATGCATGTAATTGAAACCTATCTTTTTTATAAATTGAATTCACTCCTTCAAGTATATGAATTCAATTACATTGAAACTTGAGGAAGTCATATTTAAATAAAAAAATTATTGTTTGAGCCTATATATTTATTGTGGATTTTTATTGAGTATAATTTTTTGCCCTGTATTTCTTATAAAAAATCACTATATGCTATTTAAAAATAACGTCTTGCTCTTTTGCTCTTCCATTCTTTGGACTACTTCACTTCTCACTCTTTTGTGCTTCACTTGATTGGATTCCAAAGACTAATAATTAAAATATTATCAATAATTAATTAACTACAATATAATTAATTAAAATATTATAATTAATTAAAATTAATTACAATATAAGTAATTAAAATATGATTAATTAATTAATTAAAATATAAATAATTTTTATTTTTCAATATTTTTTACAAATTAATTATTGTTGATAGTAATAGTAATCATTCATTTCTCTTAATTAACCATCATAATTATAATAATAATATTCATTCCTCACTATATTCATTCTCATTCCAAACAGTGTAATTGAATTCATTTCTAATATTACTAAGTTTGTTCTAAACAGTATAAATTGAATTCAATTCAATCTCATTAATGTAATTGAATCCAATTCATTGATGAATTCAATTAAAAAATTTTCAAACGGCCTGTAAAGATCCAAGCAGTAGTTATCAGCCCATCCACAATAGGCATGAGGCATCTGTTCAGGGTCAGAATCTGGGATTCAGCCTTTTGGAAATCCATTTTATGACTTCTAAAAGGGATTGGGTTCAAATTCTGTGTAATTTCTCTAAAAATGCTCTCCTGTGAGTTTTGATTTTTTGCAAGTAATATCTTGTACATTAATCTTTTCTTTTCTCAAACATTGACTTGTCTCAACCTCTTTTACCTACATACCCTGAATTCAATTTCAATAAGCAGTTATGTAGAAGGAGAAAAAAAAAAGAAAGGGCGATGAAAGATGACATGATTTTAGAAATAGCTTCTCTATTTTATAAGGATAAGGCTGCTTTAATTGGGTGTGACCTCGTGCGGAGCTCGAATTGAATTTGGCTTCTGACCATATTAATGCTAAAAAGAATAGCAAAGCATCCAAATTCCAAATGCCCATGGCACTAAGTAATCTGAAATATTTTGATTCATGAGAAGAGAAACATCCAAGTTGCTGCTTTGAATAACTTTCAACCATGCTGCCTAGCTACTTGGCCATGAGATAGAGCTAACAAGAGAGCTTAGGAGCCAATAAAAGCATGAGCCAATTTTTGGCCAAGCTGAACCTGAGCATCAGTTGTGAGATGCTGGCGATCTCTTCCAAGGGGCAATCCCTTGGCATCGATCAGCTTCACATGTGGTAGTTTTATTTCTAGCTTACCACTCCTGATCCGGTCGGTGAAGTTGCCTTTTCCTGATGCGATTGCCACCTGCAAGTGCAGAGAGTCTATGAGAGTAAGCACATAAATACTCTCACATTTCCTAACACTACCGATCTCTATAAATTGCAGTAGAACTTAGAGTAACATCAATCTACTTGTATTATCAGTAGTGGTGGGATGTTAAGATCAGAGTGCAAATCTTTAAAGAACTTTGTATTTTCTTTGTATCCATCAGCATCCTCCTGGAAAATGGTATCAGTCTCCCCTTGGTACCATAGCAGTGCTCGAATTGTACCACCTTCCTGTAATGACACATTCGCTCGCCTGGTTAATTCCTTGTAGAAAAACTTTCCACGTTGCCAGTTAACTATACGACAGTTGGTTCTTGCACACGGGACGAGACCTATAACTCCAAACCCTGAACCAGTTGCTAAAAGCTCATGTGCGAATGCTATTCCTGGACCAACCCCCCAACTGCCTTCTATGTCAATGCCAGCACGAAGTGGCTCGGCAGCTACTTCCCATTTCCCCATAGCATTGAGCCTGAGGATTTTTGCATTAGGTCTCACCTCTGGCGGCTGGTAGACATCCCATTTTCCATTGAATACACCTCCTTGGCCCACCATGTTAGATTCACCACCTAAAAGGAAGATGTCCTTGTTGAGGTTGCCGCCACCACCAAACTGGGGTAAGAGGATCATAAAGAAGAAACATATCACACAAGACATATGAACCATTGATTTGCGGGCTATGGAAGCTTTCATCTTCGTTCTTGCACTAAAGATATTATGAATGACAACACACTTTGTGACCAAATGGTTTCAATTATACATGTTCTTATCAATAGTTTCTAATTTGACTCTTTAAGTTGATTTTTAACTTAACTAGGAAAAATTCTAGAAATATTTATTCTCTTCCATTTGAAACTCATTCATTCAAATAATAAACAAGAGATTAAATCTCACTAGTCTTTATCACTAATATATTTTACAGTACATTAAAGTTGCAGGTAACAGCTACATCTTACTAAGAAAATTAAAATCTCACCAATTCTTGCCTAAATAATTAAAAGTATCAAACATACAATGAAAAAGCTTATGGTTCATAAAATTATTCAGTACTAACTATATTAGTTTGATTCGTTAGTTTTAATTAAATTATATAGCTCAACTTCATCTTTCGATGTTTATCAAAAGTTTCTAATTTTATAGTTCCTCTAGATGGCTCTATCATCTTCCCTCTGATTTTTCTTGATAGGGTTGAAACCACCGACTTCACAACCGTTTGTTGTCTCATACTCGACCGAGTTAGCTAAATTCGGAGAGGAACTTTACATGCGCGTGATGTAATAGACTAGTGCTGGACAAGAAATCGACATTAAAAGATGATGACAGACCAGACGACTGAAAAAGATGAGGGGTATAGTTTGTAACTTAGCTACAAGTGAAGTGAGGAATGTGGCTCTAATTGTAGAGTGATATACTATTGGATATACATGAGGATGGTTGTTGGGATTATTGACCCTAATCACCATCTTTGTGCCTGTTAGCCCCAAAAAATTTTTTTTAAATTAAGCATGATTAGATTCATTGAGTAAGTTATGTTAGCATTAATTAAGTTGACATTAATTAGTATGTGATAGCATTAAAGAGTTAGGTGGTGAGTTAATGAAATTAAATGTGTTAGTTGGGCTTTAATGAGGTAGGAAAGGAAAAGAGAATAAAATGGGCCTAAAGGGTAAATGGGCTTGAGTAGGTTAAAGGGAAAATAAGAAGGAAAGAAGAAGAGGTGAATTGGGCTTTAGGCTTATGGGCTTAAGTGAATAAGAAGTAGTATAAAAGAGGAAAAATGGTATTTTGGGCAATGTTAGAGGCCGAATCTCGTTTGGTGGTCTTCATGAGAGTTGTAGATGTAGATGTCTACTTTCAAATGGTGAAAGAACGAACACATTTGGACCTCTAGATTAAAAGTTATGAGAATCGCGCCAAAAGAGTTTCAATTCGACTTTGGGTGTGAACATAGTCTACTATTTTGGGCATAAATCCCTCATCCGACATCCAATTAAGGTGAGGTTTGAACCATTAGTTTTCTAAGACATATATCTTTCACTCCATAAAATTTGGTATCATTTGGAGTTGAATTGAGGAAGATTGAATGAAAGCAAGTGAGAGGTCAGTTAAGAGAGCATGTTTCGGGTATGAACTCTTTTAGGTTTTTGGGGTGTATCTTGAGTTATATAACTCCGATTAAGGTGATTCTTGCCTCTATACGAACGTGAGGCTCTAAGCTACATTTGATATGAACAAGTCAATATGTGATTTTAATGTTTAAGTAGTGTGCGCTCATCACTTTCATGGAACAACAGCATATAGCACTGCAAGTGTAATAAGCGCAAGGTATCAGGACAGCAGAAGTTGGGCTCCGGGAGCGGGGACCGATAGTGCCCGGACTTGAATATGGGTTTTGAATAATTAAATTAAAAACAGAATTTAATATAAGATTAGAGAAGGATTTTCAAAATATAAAATACGTTTCATATATGAAACTTGGAGGAAACATAAAATTACACAACAACAATAATCCCTGGAAAAATATGAAAAATACACAAATTTCACCATTTTTTGTTCATCAACATGGATATAGTTTGATGGATAAAGTGAAGATCTAATTCATAATTTTGATGATAACGCAAAATAACATTATTACTATTTTTATCTTGGATGAAATTAGTAAGTTAATTTGTCAAAAATTCTACTAAAAGGTCAAAGATCAAGTTTAATATGAGGATAAATCGATAAAGTGATAAAAAGTTAAGATGGGTAAAGTGGAGCACTAAATACAATTTCAAAGAGTTTAAGGAAATTCAAGTTAATTAGACTAAGAGCAAGAGAGAGTGAGGTCATTCTGTGTGTAACAATCATTGTCTTATTTCTTATAATATTATTTTGGTCATTTTAATGAATTAGAGACTCAATCATCACATGATTATTTACATAAGGAATAATGCAAAAAAATTTCATAATTTAGAGAAATTTTATTTAAAAATAAGAAAAATTCTTAATTTTCAAGTAAAAGCTCAAACATCAAGTTCAATACAAGGATAAAGCGATAAAAAAAACTAAAATGAGAAAAGCAAAGCCCTAAATACAATTTAAAAGAGTTTAAGGCAATTCAAGTTAATCAGACCAAAATAAGAAAGAATAATGTCATTTTATGTATAACAATCATTGTCTTTTCTCTTATAACATTATTTTGGTCATTTCAATGAATTAAGGAATCAATCATTACATGATTATTTACACATAGGGAATAATGCAAAATCTTTTCGTAATTAGAAAAAAATATATTTTAAAATTAAGAAAAACTCTTAATTTTCAAGAAAAGCTTTAGGAAATCTTTGAAATAGTTTTTTATCAAGTATTTTTTAAAATAAAAATGTGTTGTTGTTTACATTTATGAAAAACGTGAACATTGTAAATTGATGTTTTAGAGTACTTCCAAAATTTGATTTTTATAGAGGCTTAGCTAGCCTAACCTAATTTAAAAAGAAGCATAATGGGTGATTTTCAACTAGCGAGACCATTGACTAGTTGATGAATTAACATGAGAACCATAGACTAGTTGAAGGATTATGATTGGCTAATCAAAAGAGGATTTAAAAGTTAATGCGAGAGAATGTTTTGTCTAGCTAAGGGCTTGCTTAGTCGATATCCCAACTAGAGAATGTTTGACTAGCTGATGGTTGATTTCAAAAGTTATAGAGAGGGAACTTTCTTTTTAACTAAGGATCTAACTAATCGATACGCCAATAGAAGAATGTTCGCTACTTTAGGTAAATGATCATTTGACTATTTGAGTATAATTGACAATTGATTTGTAAAAAAAAATCTTTGTCATGCTAAAAAGTTGCTAAGAATCTTAAAAGGTTAAAATTTGCATATGTATACTTTTAAAAATATATTGTTCTCTGGCTCATTAGTAAGTGTAAGAAAGAGCGGTTTTGAACCTCACACGACTGTAAAATTATTGCAATTGAAGATACATATTATGAAGGTTTCGCTTGATTTTGACAAGATTTTCAAATCTTCACTCGTGACAAAGCAAGATGATTATAATAATTCATCTCGACTTGTGACAAAAAAATTATTGTATAGAGGATTCTTCTTTATTTGTTGAAGGAAGAAAATAATAAATTTTCAAATAGAAGTTGGGGAGTAGATGTAGGCTTATAAACTAAATTTGTGTCTTTTTTCTACTATCATTTATTATTATTGCATTTATTTTATGATTATATTGTATAAATTTATTGGAATCATTCATTAGAATAGATAAATTATTTAATTTTTAAAAGAGAAAAAAGTATGTGCAAAATTTAGCCCTTCTTATGTGACATTCGAAGACTAGCATAAGTTAAAAAGTATTTAACCTCTAATAGGATTTAATTGGGTGAGGCATTCCTATGTCTCAAGACAAAAAATTATATTCTTAGTAATTATTATCTTTCATTAGTAAGTTATATCAAATTAGGTCTTCAGGTTTAACTTTCAATTTAAACAAAAATCAACAAAAGCATATCGAAGCATACCTGGTAGTCGATGTTGTAATGAAAGGAAAGTAATTATGTGGGTTTGGTATTGAGCTCCTGATTGCTTTAATACTTATAGGATCCTTAAAAAGCGTTTTAGAGGGTTTATAATTCCTTATAAATATAGTCTAACAATAATAAAGATACCCTTCCTCTGTTGCACTAGTTTATTCAATCAAATGGATAATAAAAAAGAATTGAAAGTGCTCGTTATAAATCATAACTTAGGAACAAGACAAATTTGTTAGTAATTTACCTAGACTACTTGCTCACTTCTTCTATATAACTTTTGATTTTCTAAACTATTGTTAGAAGAAGATAAATAATGTATGATGCAAAATTAGATATTAAAATGTGTGCTAATTAGAACAAATTGAAAAGTATGATTATAATTAGTTTGATTCACCTATATTAAATACCCATCCTTATTGTTTTAAGTATCCAGAAACAAATTAAAGCATCCAAGAGTGAAGCTTCTAAGAATTCAATCTTATAAATCCTAAGTAAAAATTAATATTAGTAAACTTAATTGTAGTGAGTGGGTGTTTGTCTTGCAACTGTTCTTTTTACTCATAATAATATTTTATGAGTCTTATCTCTTTAAATCTTAATTAAATTGTGATCTTGTTCTATTCATCTATTCATTCTAAAAAGTAAGATAAGAGCCTAATTAAAGCACACATATCTACTCATCATATGTTTTGTAGTTATCACCATAAGTAAATAATCTATATAAGAAAATAAGTTGGATATTATTCACCCTTTAAAGGTATTAGGTATTATTTCATATATATAATTACTAAGTTTGCAAAATGATGGCAACTATTACTCTTAGCTCAAAATACGTTGGGTTAGACGCAATTGTAACCAAAATTAAGATTGAGAAATTCAATGATAACAATTTCTAATTATGAAAGTTGAAGATGAAAGATATCCTCATAAATGATAATTATCTTACAACCATTAATAGAAGGTTGACGATCACAAATGATGCCAAATAGAATCAAATGGATATCAATGTTATTACAGATCTTCATTCATCTTTAGCTAATGAAATTTATCCAATTTAAAGAAGAATAAAGTAACAAAAAAGATATATGTTGGCCCCCAAATTTTTTTTCTTGATGAATAAATATGATTTAACTAATTTTGAGGTTTTAATATATTAATCTTTTTTTAATTATTTAATTATGTTAAAGTTAGTAGGATTTATTGAATGGGTAAATGGAATTAAAGTGATAAGGTTATAAGAATGTTCAAGGGTATTTTTAGCAAGACACTTAAGTTAAAAGAACATAAGCCTATAAGGAAGGATAAAATGGACTTTT
Source organism: Erythroxylum havanense (assembly GCA_024752395.1). Classification (NCBI taxonomy): domain Eukaryota; kingdom Viridiplantae; phylum Streptophyta; class Magnoliopsida; order Malpighiales; family Erythroxylaceae; genus Erythroxylum; species Erythroxylum havanense. The sequence continues at coordinate 4,485,681 of JANTNU010000006.1, forward strand.
TGGACTCATTAAGGGTAGAAATAGAAGAAGAAATGTTGTCTTGTTCTTTTAAGAAGAAGAAAAACGTGAATTGGGAGAGAAGAAGAGAAAATAAGAAAGCAAAAGAAGAGAATTTCGGTGGTTGAGAGAAAAGAAGAGAGTTGAGATAGGGTTCCAATTTTTTTAGCCTTCAAGAGAGAGTTTAAGATTGTTTAAGAAGAGAAAAAGGTAAAGGAAGAGAAGAGCTTCCATTTGAGCTAAAGATCTCTTCATTTGGTGAAGAATCAACGTAAGATCATTTAAAATTTTTTAGATTTTTGGAAGGACTGTAGTTATGGAGTTTGGAAAATGCATAGGTTTAAGTAGTCTAGAACCAATTTTAGTGATTGTGTTTTGTGAGATTTTCAATTGAAAACCCTATTGAATGAGATTTTTGTTATTATATAAAGGAAATCAAAATAGGCAAGAGGAACAAGAGAAGAAGAATTTTAAGCAGGTCTATAAGCAAGGAAATCAATGTGGGTTACATGTTTATAATAGAGTTGTAAGCCACTAATGCTTTTCCAAATCAAGAAAATAAAAAACGATTTTAATTACTTCATAAATGTTGCTTTTAATATTTTTGAGTGATTTGAGAAATTACTGCATGTTGGTGTATGAATTTTGATGATGAAATAAAAAATGGTTTTGAAATATTTATGTTATGCCTTGAAATATGTCATGTCATTTTGTATAAATAAAAAGAAAGCATGAAAGTATGAGCATATGATAGAATGATTTGAGCATGATTGTGTACTTTTGTTTGGGCGATAGTAGAACCATTCTGTTCATACTTGTGGCATATGAGCTCTGAAAAGTGGACTCATTCTGCTTATGGGGTAAACTTCGGTTTCTCCATTCTATTTCTATGGAACCCTCGAATCATTTGGTTGTGCATTATATCTTTGAATTGTTGAGAATGGTGCATAATTGACTGTTATGCTTTTATAGTTAAATGTGCATGCTATGTTTATGTGACGATGTAAAATTATAAGTTTTGAGCAAGGCTTGAGAAATTGAGAATTATGTGTTTCATGAATTCAATCTAAATTTTCTATGAAAAATGAACATTTCAACAATTTTACTTATTCTCCGTTATAAACTTGTTACCCACGAGCTTTCAAGCTCAACTCCTTTTCATTCCATTTTTAGGTGATAGCTAAGAGATCAAGTGATCAAGAGCCTAAGGGAAGTACTCCAAATTAGCTTATTTTGTATTTTGAGTTGGTTTTGGGAAAGTACAATATTTTAGTTGTATTTCAAGAATCTTTTGTAATTTGAGATTTTGATCTTGGAATGCCATTAAAGACTTGTAAAACTTTATTATTTTTATGCTAATGAAATATGAATGGTGTATGGATGATGTGAGTTGAAATTAGATATACGTGAAGAAGTTATCAACTTTAGTTGATGATTTTGAACATGAATTGTTGATATATATAAGTGAGATGTTATAGAAAAGAATGATAGGAATTATGAACGATGAGATGTAGTTAAATGTGATGAGACAAATAAGTTGATATTTGAGAGTCTAATGAAGTCAATTTAATAGCTGAATGGTTATGCTCAGAACATTCCAAGTATGCACGGTGCAAAATTTCAAGTCTTTCATAGGGGTAAAATTCATATTCTACCTTTAAGGAAAAATCTGAATTAATCTAGGTTGAATTAGACAAAGTTATCTTCTAGAAAGTTGTAATTTATCTTTCTAGCTTTACAACGATATTAGTATGAAATGTTTAGACATTGGAGTCGAACGTTATGATCCATATAAGTGGAGATGCTCAGGAGTATAGATTGTATCTTCTTGTGATGACGTGTATCTTCTATGCACTGTTCATACACTTCTTCTGGGTATGGTTCATCTTACATCTTCTAGTCTAAGTTTGACTCTTTAGATGATAGAATATATCTTCAAGGTCTTCATGAAAGTTTTAAATCTTGAAGTCCTAGAATACATCTTCAAGGTCTTCATGAAAGTTTTAAATCTCGAAGTCCTCTTTCAAACCATCTAAGAATAACTTTGATATGATATCTCTAGAAAAAGTTATGTCAATTCTTAAACATCTTCTGTGCACTATTCATAAACTTCTTCTAGGTACTGTTCATCTTACATCTTCTGATCTAAGTTTGACCCTCTAAATGATAGAATCTATCTTTAAGGTGCTTATGAAAGTTGTATATCTTGAAGTTCTCTTTCACACCATCTAAGAATGACCTTGATCTGATATCTCCAGAGAAACTTATGCTAATTGTTAAACATCTTCTATGCACTGTTCATAAACTTCTTCTGGGTATTCTGGGTACTGTTCAGCTTACATCTTCTGGTCCAATTTTGATCCTCTAGATGATAGAATCTATCTTCAAGGTCTTCATGAAAGTTGTAGATCTTGAAGTCCTTTTCCTAATCATCTAATAATAACCTTGATCTAATATCTAAAGAGAAACATATGCTAATTTTTCCGATATAGGTTCAATATGATTGAGGGCAAAACCTTGTTTGATTCTTTCGATCATAACTTTGTTATCCGACCTCCAAATGAAGTGATTCTTAGACCATTAGATTCCTAACACATTTTCCTACCCTCTATAAAAGTTTATAGCTTTTGATATTGAATTGAAAACGATTGATTGTGAAATAAATCACTTGTTAATATAGAAATCATGTATAATATGTAAAATACACAAGAAGGGGGGTTGAATTGTGTAAAATCTTCAAAGACATTAATCTTTGGGAATTTCTTTACAAAATTAAGATGATCACAAAAATACTTTACTTAAGTCGATGAGTAATGCCATCGCAAGAATTATTATCTACTCTTCTAACAATAGGAAAATTAAATGATAAGGGTTAGAGAATAGATGCCGCGATTTTATACTGAATCACCCTTAACCTTGAGTTACATCCAGTTCTCAGAGTTTGTCTGAGATTTCACTATACTCTTCAACTTTACAAGTATTATTTCTACATTTGTAGAGTCGCTTCAGGTCTCTCTCATAAAGTATTCTTTATCTGATTTTTTAGCCTCTCCAGTCTCTAGCCTTTCTTTCTCTCTCTAGGAAAGATAGTTTTGAGCTTCACATTACATAAGTATTTGCTCTCTTTCTTTCACACTTGGAATACAACATTCTCTAAGTATTGTACAATCAGATTTTCTCTCTTGTAAAAACGTAATTTAGTTTAGGACTAGAACTAGTATTTATAGCCTAAGCCTTTAACCGTCTTCTTGAAAAACTGCTTCTTGAATCTTCTAGAAACCGTTATTGGTTGAGTCCTGTAAGTAACTCCAACTAACTAACTGACTAACATTCTAGAATAGCTTCCTTTTTCTTCTTCTGGTGTCACTTCGTCTAGTATTGCGCTTCTTTTGGTGTCAACATGTATCTTCTATAATAACGTGTATCTTCTATGATGACGTGTATCTTCTATAATGACATGTATCTTCTATGATGACATGTATCTTCTGTTGATGACGTGTATCTTTTGTTGTTGACTATGCATCTTCTGGTGTTGACCACGCATCATCTGAGTTTGACTAAGTACTACTTACATTTTTCTGCGCACTTAACAAATTTATCAAAACAATTCATAGATTTCTAAGATTATTATTATTTGATTGTCATCAAAATTAATAGAAGTGAAATCTTCTTGACTTAACAATCTCCCTATTTTTTTATGATAACAAATAATCATAATTTTAAAAGATAAAATAATATTCAGACAAATAATGTTCAAATGAATAATAATCAAAGTAAAGATACAAGAAATGCATGTATAAGATATATAATGCTTTCTAATATTTTCACTTTTCTCTTTTCTCCTCCTCTTCTTTTCTTCTTCTTTTCTCCTTCTTTTCTCCTCCTATTTGTTATTAATCAAAAAGATAGCTCATCGTAGACGCTTCATAATTTCAGAAAACATATGTTGAATATCAGTGCGGATCGTCTTGAGGTCTTGTTCAATAGAAACATGTAAAAGAGCTATTTTCTCATGAAGATCACCCACTGAATCACCCAGTTCATCAACCTTAGTATGAATTTCCTCAATATCTTTTGCTAAGGCTTCCTAAAATTCCTTCTGTTTGTGACTAGCTTCCGTCCAATTGATAAAATGCTTCAAGAATTCCAAATTAACAGTAGGATCTTGTTGTATTTCACTAAGTGGATGAAGGTTTTCAACAACTAATGGTTCTGTAGGTAAAATGTATAACTCTACGATTTTGATTGAGGGTAGTTGAAGGTTTGTTTTCCTTCTGGGAGATCAAGATCATTAGGTCTGGGTAGTTTTGGAATTGGTTGTCTAAAAAGTGTAACACATTTTTGACTGAAGGTATGAAACCTAAGGGTCTGAAATGCATGATTAAATGCACAAAGGTTTCTAAATTGAAATTGATACCTTCAACCGTGATACTTCTGTACCGTCCTTCCGTCATAGTGCCAACTACCTTGAAATTTTCATCTTTGGTAAAAAAAACTTCAAATTGACTCCCTGATGCCCTTGAAATGTGATGTGATATATTGACGCCTCCAGGTTGAGCTGCAATACATGCATCATCTATGTTCTTCACAGCCACTTGAATCTGTTCTTCTGTAAGATTATCTTTATGCACTTCAAGAAACATCTGCTTCTTCCCTTTTTCTTCGTTTATCACGGGGGTTGAACATCTTAGTTGTATATCTGGAACAATCTTTATTGATGTTCTACTCGTAACCAGATAGATTGTATACCGATCCTTTGAAATCTTTATTAGATATGATTCTAACTTCTCATCTCGCAGAATACCATATAGTCTTTGTTCTTCATGACTGAGAAGATGTATTGTCTGATCGTTAATTGGTATAGGTTCGACTTGTACCTTGACTGTCTTCTTCGAAAGTTCTCTGATAATAATTGAACTTCTGTTTCGAGCAGGTACTGATTCTTCTATAATCTTCATTTTCAAATCCTTTTTGTTGATTAGTTGAAAAGGATTGTAAGGTATTAGTTGTTGTTAAACTGTATGAGCCTTCTGTTGAACATTAGATGAAGAAACCTTTTTTTGACTAAGCTTTATTTTCTTTTATTCTTTCGTTAGTTTGAAAGAAAGTTATTGTTGAGGTTTCTTCCTCTCAAATACTAACTTCCTTTTTATCTCTGTCTCTCCAGATGATTTTGCTGATTGACTTTGCAAAATAGAGACAATTGATCTGGTAGGCTGCTGTCACTTCTCTTGCTTCTCAGAATCTCCACCAAAAATCAGAGCTTTTTGCTTCTTTTGCTCTTATTGTTGTAAGGTCAATAATCTTGGTAACCTTCTTGATTATTTGGATTTTTCTAATTGAAGCGACTCAGCCTTCCTCTTCGAAGACACTTGTTGTATTGATTGTTGAACCCGACTTTCCTCTTTCTGTAGAATCGTCTTAGCTTTTATTGACACATCAGATGATTGTTCAACTTTTTCTTCTGCAGATGTTCTTCCTATCAATCAAGGTTTTTTTTCTTTCAGATGTAACATGTTCACTCCTACTCTGTCTTCCTACAAGCTCCCCCTCAGGCTTTGCTTTCAGTGTAAAACCTATATCCGCTTTAGATTCAAACTTTATTCCCATTCTGAGAATAGTAGTGGCATTAATAATACTCTTCACATCCATTTTTACCATGTTATCTTTGTCAAGTAAGATTCCAGATTCTCTAAAGAATCTTGTCAGAATCTCCCTTAGACTTCATCATGTGCTTCAAAATCAAGTACGAAAGATTAATGGGTTGGTGATTAAGTAGATGAAACAAACAATGTTCATTGTTCATTGTCACCACGTCTTTCGAGCCTATTCTTGGTAGAATACAGTGGAGAAGCAGTGAATGTAGAACCCTAGCCTTCGGAACAAGGATTGAAGCCTTCTTGACTCCTAGATAACTACTTCCATAAAGTTGTCGATTGATGTGAGCTTTATCAACCCGACCTTGAGTAATCCATTTTGTATTGTTAAATAGCTTTGCTTCAATACTTGGACACCCAATGGCCTTCTCGATAGAATTTTGTGTGACTATAACCGACAACCCATCTACCATTGATATTAAGGTGTTGTCCACCACCTTTGCATTCTTCCAAAACTCATATTTCTCATTCAAATAGACCATTCCACGAACGCTGAAGAAATTCATAGGGTGGTGTGGTTAGACAAGCCTTTGAAGAACGACAAAGATGATAAGTTCTTGCCATCGATAAGATTAAATGACAATTATAGAATAGAGAGATAATGATCTTTGTGCCTGGGAGGAGGGATCGACAGACAGATTTAGGGATTTAATCTTGTTGAAATTACGTCCTTTTAGTATATCATAAAACAACGTCGTTTCATTAATCAAAGTCACTTCTGTTAATTAAGACTTACATAAATTAGGGTTCCTAGACACATGGCACTGTCACGTTAGCAAAGATAACAAAGACATTAATATCGGGCTAGAATTGAAAAAATTGCAAGTTTGAGCATTTTGTTACCACTTTTTATGGCTTATAGTTACAAAATTGACCAAAGTTTGGGATTTTTTGTAATTAACCCATTTTTAGGAAATAAAGAGATAGTAACCTCAGTTTATGTGATTGACAAAGTGGAGTCTAGGTGAAGCCAACAAATTAAATTGAATAACTTTGTTTTATTACATATGCTTTCGAATGTAACAATTCGGATAGTAGTATTTGTATAAAATATTTTTGTAACTGACAAACATATTTTTGAGAACTAATGAAGATTTTGGTAATTTAGGATATAATTTGTGAACATTTTGGATAATTGTGGTTTAAGAATGGCGAAAGTGTCATATAAAAAAGTTTTAAATAGACCTTTAATGGATAAAAATTTAATGAGATTCAAATTTTGTTAATTAAGTGTCAAGTCAATGTTAATGTGGTACTTAATACATATTTTTAAATTTATTGACAAGTCTCTCTACTACTTAGTAGAGTGGACTCTATCAATAGATTTTTAAAAATAAATTTATTTATAATTTATAGTTACAATAATTAGTCTATAACATTAATTCCATGGAATAGATTTTAAAAATAAAATTATATTTTTGTAAATAGAATAATTAATCTAGAATATCAATTATTTAAGTTAAATTGTTAATTAAAATCCTTTCTTTAATCTTTGGTCATCTTTTGTTTTAACAAGAAACCTAGAAACCCTATCTACGAAAATCAAAGATTAAACCAAAAACAAACGAACTACGATCCATACTAAATCATCCAACTTTAAGGCTCCACTTGAAGGCACTCTTCCTCTTGATCCTCGGCCCTAGTTAAACAAATGAAAAAAACAACCTTTGACTTTTACCTTTGCTGTTGGATTCTTTACTTTAGCTAATCTCCCTCTGATGCAAATTCTGTTGAAATGCTCTCTTGACGCCTAAATTCATTTATAGTGGGTCAACTTTCCTAAACGCACCAACCCAAACAGGTTGCTCAACTTCAAGATTGAGGTCATGTAAGTTCACAATTAGACCAACTTGAAATGACAAGACAATTCAGAGCTCATTCATCTTGTCTAACAATTCTAGAGTTGGTCAGCTCTTGTAGAATGGTTAGTGTTCTACAGTCGCATACAAACATCCTTGTTCAAGGACGCCCACTTGCCCCCCCACTGTATCTAAAAAAAAAATTATTTTAAAATTTTATTTTAAATTTTAATTTCATAAAAAAAATTAAAATTTTTCCCTCATTAATTTAATTGGTGAAAAAAATAATAAAAAGTACAGATATATTAAGATTACTATTATTTCTAAGATTACTATTATTTCGGCCCATGATTTTTTTAAATAAAAGCTTACAAATAGAGAGATAAAAACTAAATGCTTAATTGACTTTTTTATTTAGATTTTCTACCCTTTTGGCTGCTTTATCATACTACTTTTTGTCTTTTTGGCTTATTCTTCCCCTAACTCCACAAGGACTACCACACTCAAAGCAAAAAACAATAATCTATATTGAACGCAATTGTGGAAAGGATTCTCCCACAGGCCTCACCCCATTCTATTGCTGATAGGTAAATTCCCACATTTTTTAAAAAAAGAATGGGTAGTACATATAATTTAGAGATGGGTGTAATAGAGTTGGTACATTTTTAATCTTTACATTCTTTTAGACTTTTAGTGAAGATGCAAGAGAAGATTTCTCATTGTAGACGAAAAATCATAGCATATAAAGTTGTAAAAATGAATAAAAATAGTACAAACCCTCTAGCACTAGTGATACTAGGGATAAAAGAAGTACCATAGGGACAATAAACAGAGGCCCTTTCAAATCGCTTGACTTAGGGACGGACGCAGAGGCAAATAGAGAGAGAGCAAACAAAAATCCACTAACCCATAATGAATATAAGGGGGAACTGTGATAGTGGAGGCAAGAAATAGGATGGGATCTAATTAGGCTGATTTTGTTTCTTTAATAATTCATTTTGTTGGAGCGAGCAACAAGAAGGGAATGGGAGTTTCCAAATATTATTGCTAATAGATGATTGGTTTAAAATTTTCAAGTAGAATAATACATCCTTTTCCATATTTGTTGGATGCATTTTTATCATTAGAATTAATGGCATTTTCCCTTAATTTCTGGATTAATTATTGGGTCTTATACATATTTTTCCTACTAAATTGTTTAGTTTATCTTAATCTGCATT
>JANTNU010000006.1:4621765-4645123 GCA_024752395.1 Erythroxylum havanense
TCTTGAAGTCCTCTTTCTAACCATATAAATAAAACTTTAATCCAATATCTGTAGGGAAAGTTATAGTAATTTTCTCACTTTTTTTGTCTTTTTTCATTCGTCTGCTTTTTCATTTGGCTTTGTTTGTACCTATCTTCTATTCCATTTTTTGTCCTTCATAAGATAGAATCTATCTTTGAAGTCATCATGAAATTTATATATCTTGAAGAACTATATAAAGAAAACCTTAATATGATATCTGTAGGGAAAGTTATAACAATTTTTTGACTTCTTTTTTCTTTTTCCATTCGTTTGCCTTTTCATTTGGCTTTGTCTATACCTATATTCTATTATAATTTTTACCCTTCAAAAGATAGAATCTATCTTTTAGGTCTTCATGAAATCTGTAGATCTTGAAGTCCTCTTTCGAACCATATAAAGAACACCTAAATCTGATATCTTTAGGGAAAGCTACAGTAATTTTTCCACTTCTTCTATCTTTTTCCATTTTTCTATTTTTTTCATTTGGCTTCATCTGTACCTATATTCTGTTTCATTTTTGACCCTTAAAAATTAAAATCTATCTTGAGTCTTCATAAAAGTTGTAGATCTTGAAGTCCTCTTTCTAACCATATAAAGAACACCTTAATCCGATATCTGTAGGGAAAGTTATAGCAATTTTCCCACTTCTTCTATCCTTTTCCATTAGTTTGCTTTTCTATTTGGTTTCGTCTGTACCTATCTTCTGCTCTATTTTGACCCTTCAGATGATAAAATCTAACCTCAAGGTCTTTTTCAAAGTTGTAGATCTCAAAGTTCTCTTTGAAATCGTCCTAATATGATCTAAATCTAACATCTCTAGTGAATTTATGCCCTTTGTCCTGAGACAAATTCAATATGATTGAGGACCAAATCTTGTTTGATTCTTTCGGCTATAATTTTTTTATTCGACCTCCAAATGAAGTGATTCTTGAACCCTTACCCTACGTTTGGTTAGTGTCCTCAGGGGTGAGGACAGTGGACAAGGATGCAAAAGTTATGTCCTTCGTTCTGTTTGCTTGTTGTCCTCACTTATTTTTGTTCCGTCTTCAGAGGAAAAAGACAAAAATTTTTGTTCCTTCCAAAATTAAGGTAAAAAAATTCTTGTCCAATGGACAAGATTATGAAAAGTCCAAAATAGCCTTGTGTAACATCTGAAACCTAAAACAAAATTACCAAACTCTATTGAACAACCACAGCTCTCCTCCTTCGTTCGACTTCGTCTCCACTGATAACAAGGTAAGGTTTTTCTTTTCTTGCAGAATCTTCTCTTCTGTTCCCACTTCAATGTACGCATATATTATTTCCTTTTCCCCTTCTCTCTCTATTCTCCAGTATAGATATTTCATCGACGTTTAGTTAAGGAGGGAATTAGGGATTTGGATTGTCTTGAAGTTTTGTTTCTTCATGAGATCACTAAGTAAAACTGAACTCGTAGGAAAATTCAATAGAGATGCTGCATCGGTGGAGAGGACGAGGACGAGAATTTACAGGCAGTCTAGATTACCATTTTTTAGTTGATTGCAATTTTTCTGATTCCTAATTCTCAGTTCTATCTCAATAACTTGACTAATTTCTCTTTCCAGGAGTAATATTGCTAGTGATAAGAACCATATGTTGGTTGGACTTTCAAATGGGTCATTTTGCATAATATTTTCTAAAAGTCAAAAGACCAGGACGACTATCTTGTTTATATTTATGCCTAATTGAAAGTGATTTTCAACTTGGTTCTTACTGTCTTTAATGTAGTTTCATGGGGCTTTTGAGCTTGGCTCCTGTTCAGAATAGAGTAATTATCATAATTTTCACATTCTTCATGTTACGGCCTTGCTCTTAGTGTGAAGAACTATATCTATCAAGCTATTTATAGAGAAGTTATGTTACTTGTTGTTTAGTCTAAACATACAGGTAGAATAAAGTTTTTGCATCTAAATCAGTATCTTGTCAAGTGAAATGTTCGATTACTTGTGTGCTCATTTTCACTACTTACATTTTGGAACTATTTCTTTGTCTAAGGTTTCATAAATCTAAGTTTTTGGAGATATTACTAGGGAGCAGAGTATTCAATGAGAAATGAGTAATTGAGCTCTTGGACTCTGTTGAACTATTTTGGTAGCCTGTGTTCAGCAAAAGGAGACAAAGGCTCTTAACTAAGGAAATTTCTTGGTTGCAATATGGATGCCAGTGATGCATGTAATACTGCATGAAATAGGTAGTCTCCTTAGAACTCAGTTGGAATTGCCCTGTGCTTGTAACCGTTGGCCAAATTATGGTGATATGTACTTTTCTGATATAGAATCCTGTTGGAAGCTTTCTTTTACAGGTTTGATATCTATTTCTAGGTGCTTATCTTTAAAAGCAGGGGTTTTTGCAGGCAGATATCAATTTGTGTTGGTTGTTGGCTACATATCTTCATCTTGTTCCAATTGTTAAATTTAAGAATGTACTTCTCTAGTTCTTTATTGAATCGGGAGGGATAAGCATGGGCAGGTTTTGTCGTTAGCTCAAGTTAACCAAAACGTCATTTTCCCATTATTTAGAGTCATTTTTCTTTTTTTGGGTGAGGGCAGGTTAGTGCTCCTTTTAAATTATTTAGCATTTTAATTTAACTTTGAACGGACATAGTTTTTGTTTGCCTTATAGTCTTCTGTTCTTGAATTTGTTTTAATGTCTACTTACTTTCCCTTTCCAGGAGTAATATGGCAAAGAAGAGTGATGTTTTTTGGATTTCAACCGGATCTCTTTGTATAGTGATGCTGTTTTGATTGGTAGCTATAATTGTATAGAACACATCTATCTTGTTTATATTTTTTGTTTTGTAATCTTCTTTTCATTGAAGTTGACTTTCTTTGGTTCTTGCCATCTTTCATGGAGCTTTATCATATTCTGCTAGCAATTAATATCAGGTTCAGCTATTACACATTTTGATGGATCACTAATCTTGTGTTCAATGAATAAGAAGATTTTACAACAAATTTATTTAATAAAAGATGATAAAAGACTGATTCTTTATGTACTTCTAAAGTTTCATAGCAATAATCCTTTTAAATTAGTATTGAAATTATTTAGATCAAGTTCTACTTTGGCAAATTTGATAAGGCAATTGGCAGATATCAAGAACATAGTTGACTTGTGTTGATCAAGTTACAAAGAGGAACAGGTAAAAATATCCCTTTTTGTCATATTAGGAATGAAATTAATGAATAAAATTGAGTTTAACAGAATTTATATTTAATAAATTTGACTTCAAGTATAGATATTAAAAAAAACTCAAATTTGGGTTAGCACTAGTTTAAACATATATTTAAGAAAGTTTTACTGATTATTTAAATTTCTATTTTTAATGTAAATAAAGGATATTTTATTTTATTTTAAAAGTATAAATGAATATTTTAATTCACAATTTTAAAATTATTAAAATTAGTTTAATACTGGAACTTTTATTTTATATTACTTTATATTAAATATTACTCTATGTTGTATTCGTTGGAGGTCAAGTAAGAATTTTCACAAATTGTGATGACGTGAAATTAGTAATTGAGGGCTTTTCAAATGCTAATTCAAGAGATTTCGGACCTTGGTTGAAGTAGAAAGTACTTATGCCATGGATCGAAATAGGTGCAGTCGTCCCCAAACGAAGAAATTTTTCCTACCACCAATGAACTCTCACCAATACCGCATCAATTTTCACTACCAACAACTGTAGACCCAAATGCAGTTGCAACTTTAAAGCAAAAAATGGCATGGAGTCAAGCATTTTTACTAATTGCTATTGGAGTCATTTTGGGAATTATTATTAAGGATATTCTTAATAAATTTTAAGGCCTCAATGTAATTAAATCCGTGAATGCTTAGATGTTTAAATAAATTATTATGTATTAGAATTTCTTGTTTGTCAAAGTTATTTGAACCTGTTATGTAATTAATTCTATGAATGTTTAAATGTTTACTTAAATTATTTTGTCCTCAATAATGTTCATAATAACAATAATAATAATAATAATAAAAATAATAATAAGATAATTTTATTTTAGTAACCCTAATAATAATAATAATAATAATAATAATAGTAATAATAATAATAATAATTATTATGATTATTATTATTATTATTATTATCATTATTATTATAATGATAATGATGATGATTATAATAATAAGATCAATAATAATAATAATAATAATAAGAAGAAGATAATTAATTTTGTATAATAATAAACTATTCATAATAATATTTATTATTATGATGATGATGATGATGATGATGATGATGATGATGATAATAATAAGAAGAAGAAGAAGAAGAAGAAGATAATTAATTATGTATAATAATAATAATAATAATAATTAAAATAATAATAATAAGTAAAAAATTTATAATAATAATTAATAATAACAACAATTACAATAATTAATAATACTAATTATTATTATTGTTATTGTTATTACAAAATTTATAATAATAATTACTAATAATAACAACAATAATAAATAATAATAATAATATTAATTATAATAAGATCATTAATTTCGTATAATAACTTTCATAATAAAAATAATAACAATAGGAAATACTAATCATAATAGGTACAAAATTTATAATAATAATAATAATAATAACAATAATCATACAACTGAAATTTTATTAGAGTTACAAGTTAATAATAACATAATTTAATATTGTAAAATTAATATTGATATAATTATAAAATAATCAATGAATTACATCTTTCAAATATCTTATACTGCAGGGGTATTTTTGTCATTAACACTGTTTTTTGTTCTGTCCTTTACAACCAAACACATTTCTATTCTCAGGACGAAGACAATTTTCTGTGTTATGTCCACCGCAACCAAACAGCTCACTGTCTCCAATTCTTGTTATGTTCTGTCCTGTTCTGTTTCGTTTCGTCCCGTCCTTGCATGTTAAAGACGCTAACCAAATGGACAATTAGATTCCTAACACTTTTATTTTTACGTCTCCATGAAAGGTTATAGCTTTTGGTGTTGATTTGAAAAAGATAGATTGACTCAAAGTTAAAGTATCGGTAGGAAGAGTGGAAATAGGATATTTTACTGAACATACTTCAGTATTTTGAATATATCTAGATCTATAGGATTCTAAATGAGATTGTTCTTGTTTCAAGGTAAACTAGAGACACGGAGCTGCAAATAGTGTGAAGAAGTTGAAATCTAATTCAGTCTCTAGGACTTTCAATTTCTGGATGGAAGTTGCATATAGTGTACTGTTTCAGTCTAACAACAGTCTGAAATGTTTGGACCCTAACTTTCAGATTTCTGAACCAAATGGATTGATTTTGGTGTTATTGGAAACTTAAGACAAGGGAGAACACTTTTCTAGAAGAAAGAGTTATGTCATAATATTCAATGGTGCATTTGACAAGACACTTAAGTATAAAAGACATAAGGCATTAAAGGAAGGGCAAGGTGGACCTTTATCAATCATTAAAGGTAAAATGAGAAGAAAGAAGTATTGTTTCCTTCCTTAAGAAGAGGAAAAACAAAAATAGGAAAGGAAGAAGTGAAATAACAAAACCAAAGAGAGGAAGAAGAGAGGGTTTGGTGGTTGAGAGGAAAGGAGAGAGTTGAGCAAGGGTTCCATCTTTTTTTTATTTGATCTTCAAAAGAGATTTTGGAGTTGTTCAAGAAAGGAAAAAGGAAGAGGAAGAGAAGAGCTTCCCTTTGAGCTAAAGATCCCTTCATTTGGTGAAGAATGAAGGTAAGATCATTTTAAATCTTTTGGAATTTTGGAAAGATTTTAGTTCATGGAGTTTAGAAAAGGATTTTGTTTAAGTATTCTACAACATGCGTTATAAACATAAACATTTGCAATAATGCACCAATGAATACATTAAGTAATTACGTATTACATATATTCACACAAGTTCCCAATTCATAAACATTAGCTACTAGCACATTACTCTTGTTCTTTAAATCACATTAGCATTCATAAGTAAACTTCATTCCTTTAACAACTTATAAGTTCCAAAATTAGATACTTTGTTATCAAATAACAACTTCCTTAAGTTATTACTTCAATTAATATAATCCAAACCTTATTCAACCTTTAATTAACTAATTCCACATCAAACTAGGTTCATTTTACACCTTAATCAAGTCCAATTACACCATTAAAAAGTGCCTTAACCTTATATAGTCCAAAAAATGTACAAATCCAACCTTTTTCCCTTCCAAAGCATTTCCCACAACCCTGGGAAGGTGCCATATAAATCCATCGATCGTGTAATGAGTGAACCGAAGGTTCACTTACTCATGACCTTTATTTTGTTTCCAAATTTAACTCCTTCATACTCCATCTGGCATTCCTTCACCAAAGTCCATCAATTTCACTTCAATTATACCTTATTCATTCTTCAATCCCTTATCAAATTCATGTCCAAATCTAATTAAAAAATCATTCATTAGGCAACTTACAAATCATTATCTTTCATACATCAAAACCAAAACATAATTTTCATACAAGGATCAATTTTCTAGCACTCGTTTATCATCATCATAACATACATTCCATGCTAATTCAATCATCATAGGACTTGTATTAATACATGCTATCAAGTTAAGAATTCCCTTATATGTTTAATATGTTTAACTTCAAGTTCTTTCTTCAAAGAATAAGCCAAACTAGCCTTCCAAGCAAACAAACACTGTCCCAAGATTAAGGTGAAATTAGGATGATCTTAGCACCAAAAAGATAGCAACAAAGAGGATAGCATGAGGTAACTTTCTTAATGCAATATTTGGTTCGGTGGAGAGTAAGAATGAGAGTTCAATAAACTTCCTTAAAAGAGTTTAACACCTAAGTTACTAGGGGTCACTCTCACAACATGGCACTTGTCACCATTGCATATGTCCCATTTTTCCACTCCATAAGGTGCAAAATGTCACAATCATGCCAGACCATTTGTCATTCATTCAATGTTGCCAAATGTCATTCAACTATAGTGCCATTTATCCCTTATTTACTTATGCCAAATGTCACTAAACGTATAGGCTTAGTCATTCAAATTTTCATGTACCAATTTATCTTTCCACTTGAAATTTTTCCTATTCCAAATGTACATTTTAACACATCATTTCTAATGGTATCAATTAATTCCAAGTTACTAACTATGGTCCATCAAACCAAGATTCAAGAGATATATAATTCACAATCATATCCTAATTTCAGCACCTATCACATTTACTTTAATGAACATGTAACATTTCAATTAGGGTATAGTTTGGGGCCTTACACTAACAACCATAATAAATGAACTTTGATAGCTAACAAAATGAAAGACAGCAGCTAAGATCTGTGTATTTTCAGTAGACGAATGAAGAAGTATACATTGGGTTTGACCTCTAACGGTCTTTATCTTTCACTAAAGGAAAAAGTTTTCTCTTCTATGAAAAAAGAAGATTGAAAACAACAAGAATTAACCTTGTTCTAATGAAGGATAAAATTAGTTTAGAATAAGTTTACAATCATGAGATCAACTCCAGTTAAAGAGTTTGGTATAATTGATAAGATTGTTATGCTAAATTTACACTAAATAATGTAATAATGCGTTAGATTTGCTCCTGAAAAATGATACTTGGAACGTTATAAGATTTTCTCATAGTTCATGAACATAAATGTCTGTTGAGTTTTACATGTCCCTAATATGGCAAGGCCTCCTCAAAATTTCTGATCGATTGCGTTCATACAGGGAGACTAAGTAGTTGGTAGTATCGCCTTTATTACTTCAGTTTTTGTAGCACCCCACTTCCATAAGACATTTATGCCTATATGTCCTTTGGACATTTGAGCACATGCCCTGTGAAAGTAGTGCCCTAAATTAATTACATTCACTTTTTATGGTATCATCATTAAAACATAAATAACACAATATTTAAAAACTCAATTCCTTATTTTCATTTCATAAAACTAAATATACATTGTAGCATTGCATACTTCATCCTTATATACAATATCAAAGAACTTTCAGAGTCTACAGCTCTATTACAAAATATGCTACAAGCTACATGAATGAGGAACTATACAAAATTTTATCTAAATCCTTCAGTCTTGGCTAACTAACCTCTGATCCATTTCTTCTATCCAAAAATACTACTAGATCTCTTCTAAGTTTTCTTAGAAGCTAAGCCCACTCTCTCTCACTTGCAAAGTCAACGTTGTAATTTTGATGAGTTTTGCGAACTCAGTGAGCTACCCATCATCAATGGCTCACTCATAACACGTAACACATACAGTTCATGTTTCAGGTTCTCAAGCAATTTATGTCATCATATAATGCACATCTTTTACCAATTATCAAAAAGCACCATATAACACTTGGTTCACTTATTCATCTTTTACATTCATAACGATTCATACAATTCAATTCAATCATTCATATAATACGTAAAAAATTGTATGTGAAATGTTTATGCGGCTCACTTTCATTTATTAATTTGTTGTGATCGAGTACGTTTTTCACTGTCCCCTATCCATTGTAAATACCGAGCTCATTAATAACTGTCTCTTATTTGTTAGGGATGCAAGGCTCATTATACATAGTGAGCCAGAGGCTCTTACCATATTTAAGCTTTAAACTCATTTTCACTGGTGACTCCGGTCACAACTGCCTTTATGTTATCATGCATTCATATAGTGAAATGCATCATATGTATTCAATCATTCACTTGTGTTCAACTTTTTTGCATTCACATTAACATTCACAATCAAATTAGAACCTAGTTCGATGTTCAATAATTAAGTTGAGTATCACGCATTATGTCAAATTCACATACAATGAGCACTTCCAATATATTGTTCATGCATCAAATGCCTCAGACATTCAATATCTGGAATCAATACTTTCGCATCACATAATAATTCAATTCAGAATTTAAACAAAACAATAAATCAATGTGAGTTCATCTAGGTTACTCATAATATGCTCCAGATAGCTATAGCCTAGACGTCCCAATAATGTCTAGATGTTGTCGCTCTAATTGCTCTTCTATATCATGCAATACATACACATTTACACATTACTAATTTGCACATTTTCATGAATACTCAATCATATACATATGTATATATGATATATATAATGCATGCTCAATGACAATCCCAGGTATATTTCCTTAATTCACATCTTATGATTATTCATACTTCATAACTCATATATGTCTAAATTTAGCTTAGATTTACACTTCATATGTTCAAAATTATTATAAGTTCATCTTTCAATCATTTACTAAGATCATTTAAGCATTAAAAGATCACAAAATATCCAATTTATCATTCACCTTTACTTAATACTCATCATTCACCTTCTTTGGATCACATTATCCTTCATATGATCACATTTATTCTTATAACATCTCCAAAATTTCAGATCTGAACACTTGGTAAATAACAATCCATTCTTGAATTTATATCCTCTTTTTTAACATGTTCCCATGATCATGGGATACTTCCATTCGAAAAATCCCATCTTTGTTCTTAAAAATGCCAACTTTTCTAAAAATAGATTTTTGGGTCAATTTTACATGGCCATTTTGACAAAGAAAATGAGGTATTTAGGCAATACATTCTCCAAAACAAATGTTACTATATGTCTTAAGTTTCTAACGATATCAATTTCATGCAGGTTGGTTTGGTATTTTTCAAGTTATATCCAAAGTACTACGGACTATTCTCATACCATGATAGCACATTGTACTCAAATTCAAGCCAAATTTTGAAACTCTTAGAGATAGCATTCAAATTTGATTCCTTCATGAAAATTGTATCCATCTGTCTCTAGATTAATCTAAAATTAAAACCATCCCATTTGGATATTTACATATCAAGATATAATTAAAATACATATGCATGTTTCGTGAAAATACTACAGCTAACATATTCAAGCAATTCTTCTTTCACTTTTCCAGATTTTCAACTCCTATATGGTACATTCAAACCATCTTATGCATAGGTCATCAACTCTACATCATTTCCTCTTCATTTTCACCTCAGTTTTTTAACTCAATAACATCCATCAAACCATCCATGAACCATTGTTTATCAATCATACAAAAATAGAACATAATCTTCATCATTTACTATCATACATAAATCTTATTTCTTCTCAATTCAAAAGACCTTTCCTAAGCATAAATTTCACCTTCATTTTACCTTAAATCCCAATCTATTTTATCCATATAACAACTTATAATCCATGGTTTTCATACTCTAAAAAACAGAACACAACATACACATTCATTCATCATTTTCCTGCACTCATCCTATACACAAAAATATGACATACACCTAATTATTTCCTCATCTATGTTACAACATATATTTAACTCTACTATCATGATCATTTCACCTTTAAAATATTACCACATAAGTTATATATTTAAACAACCCATCAAGATTAATGTATAACTTACTTGATAAAACTCCAAGCTTCTTTAAAATCACACAAACACTAGCTTTCCAAGCTTTATGCAATCGTCAATCTTTCAAGGAGAAATAAGTTAGGTATTTAGTTACAGGATAAAGAGATAATAAGGATCTTGAAGAAACAAAGTGAAGGATAGCAAGAACTTAATATGATGAGGGTGAAAGTAAAATGGTCGTGAGTGAAGAAAATGAAAAAGATGAAGAAGAGAGCATATGGCAAAATGAGCCCTAATTAGTATGAGTCAATTATTTATTAAGTCTGTGATAAAGAGGCCTAATAATATTATTATAAATATCTATTAAGGACATAAGGTATCCTACTATCTACCTAAATAAGTTTATGGATGTTCAATTTTTATGAGCCATTGGAAAATTCAAGCATTAAGAAAGATGCAGAAAGAATTTGACAACATAAAAATATACAACTTTTATTAAAAAAAAACTTGTTCAAGCATTCAGTAATTTATTGGTCATTCAATTGATAACAAAACAGATGGTTTTTTACATTTTGTCTGTTAATATAAGTTCATGATTAATCTTAGGTTTGTAATTAAAGTTTGAGTTAATACTAACATTTAAATATCCATCCAAAACGTATGTGTAACACCCCACTCTCGTAAGACCCAAACCCGACATCGATGGGTGATATTTGAGTTCGTGCCTCACGAAGGTGGCGTGTTAAAACACTCAATTATTCAGAAATTGGTATAAATGTTTTTTGAACTACAAACACAATATGCGAAAATCGATACTCAAATTCGGCCCACATTCATTCATAAACATTTTCAAGTAACACAAACCATTAATAATATTTTTAATAGCCATTTGGGCCCTTTCATAAATACAAAACGTTTGAGTCATTTCAAAAAACCAATTTATACAAAAAGTTGTAAAATATACAATTCAATACAAAATAGAGAAATGAAATGCAGACGCGAACTGATCTCGACCTCTATCTGTCACTTGAATGTTGTAGGTATACTCCCGTTGGCCTAACGAGGTATTCTTCTGATCCTGAAAAATAATTGCAAATTTTAGATGAGTTTTGTGAACTCAATGAGTGACTATCATCGATGGCTCACCCAGTCACATAACACATAATTCACAATATTTCATATCCAATACAATTTAATAATTCATATTATGCATATGTAGTGCACATGAGACCCACTTTCTATTGTTACTTTGTTGTGATCGAGTGCCTAATTATCCCATATGGGTCTCATTGATAACTGTCCCATATAGGGCTCATTGATAATTATCCCATATAGGGCTCATTAAACGTTAAACTTGAGGCTCTGAATCATTTTTGAGCTCGAGGCTCTTTTTCACTCGTTGAACTTTAAACTCTGATCGATGGCTACTCTGGTCACAACTCATTTATGTTTCATGCATTTATGTAATGGAATGCATCACTCACATTTGCATGCTCTTATTTAATCATATTCACTTATCATTGGACCGTGGTCTAGCATTCAACATATAGTTGAGAATTAACACTTTTACTTGCATGCAATTACCCATTCAGAAAGTATTTAGCAATCACTTCAGTACACTTAGTTCATCCAATTCACATTCAATGAGCACTTTAATATCCAAGTCAAACATCACAATCATCGGACCTCCTATCCGGAAACCAATATAATCAATCACATTTTACAAAATCATTCAGTAGTCAAATAATACAAAAATTCAAATAACAAACAATAAAGTGAGACCATCTCGATCTAGAGCATCTCGATCTACTCACAATACGTTCCAGGTTGGCATTTGCTTTCAAATTCTGGGAACACCTGAATGCGAACACTTAACCTGCACAACCCATTTATGCAAGACACACATTGCACACTCATCAATAATTGCACATGTATAAACATTTATTTATACACAATTGTATAAATGGACTATGTATAATGCATGCTCAATGACAATCCCAGGCATATGTTCTAGAACACATTTTATGCTTATTCCCATTTCAGAATTCATATGTTTCTAATTGAATTTAGATTTACACTTCATTTGTACATGATCTTTCTAAATTATCCTTTCAATCTTTACCCTTTGCATGTGTTTAGCTTATTCATAAGTTTACACCTTAAGAACACTTAGTTACTTTATATCATAACTCAATTTCTTGTTATCTCTTTTATAGTCTCATACGATCTCATAATATCCAATTATCATCCAATAGGAATCCAAATTGAAAATCTCATAATGCAAAATCACTAAAATTGATTCTAAAATACTTAAACCCAAATATTTTCTAAACTCCATGAACTACAATCCTTCCAAAAATCCAAAAGATTCAAAATGATCTTACCTTGATTCTTCACTAAATGAAAAGAAATTTAGCTCAAATGGAAACTCTTTTCGTCCTCTTCTTTTTTCTCTTCTTGGACAACTTCAAAATCTTTCTTGAAGACTAAGAAGAATTAAACTCAAACCCACTCTCTTCTTTTCTCTTAAACCACCAAACTCTCTTTCTCTCTCTCTCTCATTTTCATTATTCTCTTTTTCTTATCCTCCCATTCACGTTTTTCTTCTTCATTTATAAACAATACAACACTTTTTCTTTCAATTATGCCCTTAATGATTGAGAATTGTTCCATTCATCCTTCCAATTATGCCTTATGTCTTTTATACTTAAGTGTCTTGCTAACATTACCCTTGAACACTCTAACATAACACTTTCTTCCAGAAGATGTCCCCCATTATCTTAAGTTTCTAATGACACCAAAATCATTCAATTCGGTTCAGTAATTTGAAAGATATACTTCAAACATTTTTTTGGACCGTTCTTGTCAAAATCAGTTTATTATGCACAACTTCTATCCGAAATTTAAACATCTTAGAAACTGAATTAGATTTTAATATCTCATACCATTTGTAGTTCTATATGTCTAGTTCACTACAAATCAGAAATCATCTTATTTGGAGCTCTACCTATCCAGAAACCATCAAAATACTGAAGTATGTTTAGTAGAATAATACCTGTTTATAGTATTTAAAAACACACACACTGTACCCATCCCACGTTTTTCACTCAATCTCTATCACTTCATTTCAGATGGCTAATATTTTTGGTAGAGATGTATAGAAATGTCTTACAAGTCCAATGGTTTAAGAATCAAGTCATTTGAGTGTCTAGGGAAGAAGTTATGGCCAAAAGAATCCAATCTGGTTTTATCCTCAATCAAATTGAACCTATCGTGGGACAATTAGTATAACTTTCTCTACAGATATTGGATTTAGGTGTTCTTTATATGGTTTCAAATAAGACTTCAAGAGATACAACTTTTATGAAGATTACGAAGACAAATTCTATCTTCTAAGGGATCAAAAATGGAACAGAAGATGTAAGATGAAAAGTAACTCAGAAGAAGTTCATGTACAGTAACATAGAAAAAGCTTGCAATTGTCATAATTTTCCCTACAGATATCAGATTTAGGTGTTCTTTAGATGGTTTGAAAGAGAACTTCAAGAGATACAACTTTCATGAAGACCTAAATGATAAATTCTATCTTATGGGGGATAAAAAATGGAACAAAATATGTAAGGTGAACAATAACCCAGAAGAACAAAATAGGAATTCAAGAGATACAACTTTCATGAGAATACAAAGACAAATTTCATTTTTTGAAGGATCAAAAATTTAATAGAAGATGTAAGGTGAAAAATAACCCAGAAGAAGTTTATGAACAGTAACATAGAATATGTTTTAGGCATGAATTTCAACTCCAATGTCCAAAATTCTCATATTATATACTGTTGGAAATATAACAGAAAGATATACAACTCTCAAGAAGGAAACGTTGCCAAAAACTATCTAGATCAATCCCAATTTTTCCCTTAAAGTCCAAAGACAAATTTTACATTCATCCACCAATGTACCACACTCAGTTCTCACTTCATGACAAAATTTGAGACTCTTAGAGATAGAATTGAAATTCAATATCTTCATAAGAAATGTTTCCATATGATTCTAGTTTAATCTAAATAAAGAATCTTTTCATTTGGATAGATAGAGAGAAATTTATGGCTAACAGACCGAAGCACACTCAGTGAACATTTTCTAGATCAACCACCACTTTTGTTTCCAAATCTTTCCTTATCACAACTCATACCAAGATCACTCTTTCAACTCCCTGTACTTCTCATTTTTAATAAAATCACATTTAAAAACAATCATACCTTAAAGTTGTCAATGAATGCAAGTACACTTAGTTTTGTATGTGCAAAGATTCAAATTCATTTACATGTATGCTGACATGCTGCTAGGCATGAAATGCAATGTTTTTTCTAACTCTCACATTGCTATTCTCTCCATTTGAATTCTGGATTTTAACCCTTAATATGGGGATAGGATGTTGCAGTATGAGATTACAAATTAAATTTAATTACATCTTTTGATACTGTTGGAAGCTTTGATAGGATCCAAGTAAAAAAAACTTTCACAAAATATGCATTTGTATTGATAACAAAGTTTATGAGGACAAAGGACACATACAAGATACAAATATTTCTCTCTATAAGTGCTACCACACTTTTCCTCTCAATCTTTCTTTCTTACAAAGAGCTACAAGTCTCAAAACACTTATTTTCTCAAATACTGTCTATTTTTTTCATATCTATAAATAGTTACAAGAACACGTATATAAAGACATGCTAGAGGACTTCAAATACAATTTAGCTACTTCGTACATTAATTAACTCATTCTTATCTTCAAGACTTCAAATACAATTTGACTACTTCTTTGACTTATCCTTATTCACAAGACTTTAAATTCAATTTGGTCACTTCTTTGATACATCAAGTAACTCATCTTTATCCATAAGACTTCAAATACAATTTGGCCACTTCTTTGACTCTTCAAGTAACTCATCCTTATCCATAATGAAGGAGGGTTTGTATTTTCTAATACTCCCCCTCAAACCAGACTTCTCATGTCAAGCATTTCTCTCAGTCTACGCAACACTTCTTTATTCAACGGCTTTGTAAAAATATTTGCCAGTTGATCTTCTATTCGGTAGAACACCAATTCAACATTTTTGTTTTTCACCTATTCCCGAATAAAATGAAATTTTATGTGTTTGCTTCAACTGTGTGCCACTGGATTCTTTCGAAGTGATATGGCAGAATTGTTGTCAACATATATTCTTGTCGAGCCTTCTTGCGCGTGATCCAACTCACTTAAAATATATCTCAACCACATTGCTAGACATGAACTTGTTTTTGTAGCTAAATACTCAACCTCACATATTGAAAGGACAACTGTTTACTGCTTCTTTGGTGACCATGAAATTACCGTTGACCCATTATGAAAGGCATAACTAGAAGTACTTTTTCTATCATCCACATTTGCACCAAAATTATTATCTAAATAACCAATTAATTTCGAATTTTGAGAATGTGTATAGAATAAACCTTGGTCAATTGTACCTTTAATGTATCTCAAAATTCTTTTTGCTGTGTCATAGTGATCTTGTTTGGGCTTCTCTATATATCTGCTGACTAGCCCAATTGCATACATAATATCTGGTCTTATGTAGGTCAGATACCTCAAACTTTGAACCAAACTCTTGAATAATGTTAGGTCTATAGATTTTCTGTCTAAATCACTTTTTAACTTTATGCTTGTTTCGATAGGTGTGGCTGTTGGATTGCAATCTTTCATTTTGAACTTCTTTAAGACTTCATCTGCATACTTCACTTGAGAAATAAAATTTTCTTCTCCTATTTATTTCACTTCGATTCCAAGGAAGTAGGACATTTTACCTATATCAGTCATCTCAAAGTCTTTGGTCATGGCTTTCTTGAAATCATAAAACATACCTGGATTATTTCCTGTGAAAATAATGTCATCCACATATAAGCACACGATCATGATATCTCCTTGTTTGTTTTTCTTCATGTACAACGTATGCTCGTACGGGCTTTTCACAAATTTGTTCATTTGAAAGTACTCATCTATTCTTGTATTCCAAGCCCTCAGAGCTTGCTTCAATCCATAAAGAGCTTTCTTCAGTTTGTAAACTTTGTCTTCCTGACCTTTTTTGACATATCCAAATGGTTGTTCAATATAAACTTCTTTTTTTAAGTAGCCATTCAGAAAAGCTAACTTCACATCCATTTGGTAAATCTTCCATTTGTTTTGTGCTGCAAGTGTTATGAAAAGTCTGATTGTATCATTTCTTGCGGTTGGAGCAAATACTTCTTCATAATCAATTCCATATTTCTGTTTATAACCTTTCGTGACTAACCTTGCCTTATATCTTTCTACCTTTTCTTCTTGATTGGTTTTTGTCTTATATACCCACTTGGCTCCAATTGGTTTATGTCCTTTTGGAAGACTGGTCAATTTATATGTATCATTTCTTTGGATGGCACCAATTTCTTCATTCATTGTTTTTTCCCAATTTTTATCTCCAGTGGTTTCTTCGTATGTCACTGGATCACATACAACCATTAGATAAAACAATGAATAGTCAAATGATTCTATTCGTTTAAAAGTATCATAGAGATCACTAAGATTTCTTGTTTTAATTGGTGCTCCCCCTAAATTGTTGTTGCTGCTACTACTTGGCATTTACGATGTTGAGACAAGTGTTATTGGTGGACTTTGTGGAGGAGAATGATTATCTTGTTGTTCTTGTAAATCTAGGTCATTGTCATCTTTATCATTAAAAAATAATCCTTGAATGTTCTTTTCTTCTTTACACCATCTCCAGTAGTTTGCTTCATCGAACTCAACATCTCTTGAGATGATCATCTTCTTGGTAAGGGGTTGTACAATTTATATGTTTTACTCCTATTGTCATAGCCAATGAAAATGCATTTCTCCCTTTTCTCATCCAACTTCTTTCTTTTTTGGTTAGGAATATGGGCATATGCAATGCTCCCAAAAATCCTAAGATGTCCAGCACCTGGTTTGCTTCCACTCCACGCTTCATTAGGTGTCATAAATTTGATGCTTTTTGTTAGACACCGACATTTTCTACTAAAATCATTAATAAAAGTTAAATAGGACCTATTTCCTCCAGCTGATGGCACATCAAATGGACTAGCAATATCTATGTGGACAATCTCTAGCGACCTTTTAGCTCTCCATGATTTTCCAATTTTAAAATGTTGTCTGTGTTGCTTTCCTTTGATGCAGGCTTCACACAACTACTTTGGTTGATCAACTTCTGGTAATCCGTTAACCATCTTTGACTTTGATAATAATTTTAGTCCTGTAAAACTGAGATGACTGAATCTCAAATACCACAACCAAAATTCATCTTCGATGACTGACTTCATGCAATTTATCAGCTCATTTTGTACATCAAGTGTGAAAAGATGATTCTTTGTCATCTTTATTCTTACTATCAATTCTCCCTTCTGGATCCAGATGGCGAGATATTTATTTTTCAATAATATAACGTATTTCTTTTCTAAAAGTTGACCGAGGTTGATGATATTGCTTTTCAAAGTAGGCACATAATAGATATCAGTAATATATGTCTTTTCTCCACTTTTCAAGGTAATTGAAATATTACCTTTGCCTCTGATCGAAATTTTTGTTGAATCACCAAATGTAACTTCACCACGGACTATCTCATTCATGTTTGTAACATATGGTTGCTGGCACTAATGTCTAGATACCAAACATTATTATTGCTTTGCTCATTGACTGGTAAAGAGAGAAGCATAACATCATTATCTTTTTTGTCTTCTGCTGCTGCAAAATGACTTCTTTCTTGTACTTCAAGATTTTATTTCCACTCGTAACTAAAATGACCATATCTATTGCAATTATAACACTGCACTTGAGATTTATCTTTTCTTTGTTGAAATCTGCCTCGTCCTCTGTCTTTATAACCTCTTCCACGACCATATGTCAGATTTTCTTCATTTGTATTTTCTCTTTCAAAAAATTGTCTGACATGTCCACGTTCGCCTCGGTTGCTCCATCGACCACGTCCTATTTGATAACCACCTCTGTAGCCACCTTGACTTCCTTTGTCATGTCTTTGGCTACTGCTTGCTTTATTTTCACTGACTGATAATTTGTTTTATAAAACTTTCTCCAATTCGCTAGTATTATCATTCCGGTTCATTCTTTGCTCATGTGCTTAGAGAGAATCAACGAGTTCATTAATCGAAAGTTCTGAAAAATCTTTCGATTCTTCAATTGCGATGACAATGTACTCAAATTTGCGTGTAAGTGAACGCAAAAGCTTTTCCATTACACGAACATCGTCTAGAGTTTCACCGTTTCTTTTCATTTCATTAGCCACCGTTTTCAAACGAGTGACATAATCACCAATATTTTCTGAACTTTGCATTTTTAGCATCTCAAACTTAGCTCTAAGTGATTGAAGGCATACCTTTTTAGCTTTTTCGACTCCTTGGAAAGATTTATGTAGAATCTCACATGCTTCTTTAAAAATCTTTGTGTCTGAAATTTTCTCAAACATAGATTCATCAACACCTTGAAAAATAAAGAACAACACCTTCTTGTCTTTTTTTTATTTTCTTTTAGTGTCTTTTTCTCGACATCTGATAAGACTGCTTCGGTAGCTGCATCTACAGGCTCAGTATATCCATCATCGACAATATCCCATAAATCATAAGATTTGTCTCATCTGGATGCTTCAATTTTCATAATTTGTCTTTTTCAATTTCGGAACTTAAGGCTGGATCAAGTTAGCCATTGCTTCACTAATTCATGAACAAACGAACCTGACTCTGATACCACTTGTTGGAAGCTTTGATGGGCTCCAAGTAAAAGAATTTTCACAAAATCTTTATTTGTATTGATAACAAAGTTTATGAGTATAAAGGACACATACAAGATACAAATATTTCTCTCCAAGTACTACCACACTTTTCCTCTCAATCTTTCTTTCTCACAAAGAGCTACAGCTCTCAAAATATTTCTTTTCTCAAATACTCTTTATTTTTTCATATCTATAAATGGTTACAAGAAGATACATATATAGACATGCTAAAGGACTTCAAATATAATTTGGCTACTTCTTACATTAATTAACTCATTCTTATCTTCAAGACTTCAAATACAATTTGACTACTTCTTTGACTCATCCTTATCTACAAGATTTCAAATTCAATTTGACAACTTCTTTGACATATTAAGTAATTCATCCTTATCCATAAGACCTCAAATATAATTTAGTCACTTCTTTGACTCATCAAGTAACTCATCCTTATCCATAATAAAAGAAGGTTTGTATTTTCTAACATCTATAATATCCTGATAATATATTATTTTCTTTCGGGTTCATTTTCCAACCCTTCTTTCTCTTTTCTTTTTTATGCAAGCGTGACTTGATTAACTTGAACAAATATCAGAAGTGTAAAGTCAATGGATTGAGAAGCGCAACCAAAGAGGATCAAAAAGTCATTGCAATTTTGGAAACTCCTCTTTTTTTTTTAATTCTGTAAAGTTTCAATTATTTGTCCACGATGCATATAATATATTAGTGTCATAAATCATCAGGTTGATTCAAGATTTGGCTATCATCAGGTTGATTCAAGATTTGGCTAAGCTAGCGGGAAGCGAGGAGATAGATGTGACTACGAAAAGGAGAATCCAGAATTCAGGAGAAATCAGGCTCTTTTTATTTGACCCTTTCACCCTTCTTGGCGAAATAGCTATTATATGGGTGGCTGAGCGTTGTTGTTGATTCTATATCCATTTATTCTCTTCATGGAAGCCTCTCTCTGTTACTACTTCCTGCTCTTCCTGTTATTATTTTTCCTTACAAAACGAGTTTTCCAAAAGACAAGGAACCTACCACCAAGTCCTGGTTTCTCCCTACCCATTATTGGCCATCTCTACCTGTTCAAGAAACCCCTCCATCGAACTTTTGCAACTCTTTCCAACAAGTATGGTCCAATTCTCTACCTCCAATTCGGATCTCGGCCAGTTGTCCTCGTATCGTCCCCTGTTTTCGTAGAGGAATGTTTTACTAAAAACGATGTGATCTTCGCAAACCGGCCTAGACTACTGGCCGGAGAGTATCTGGGGTACGGTTATACGACTCTTGTATGGGCCTCGTATGGTCAACACTGGCGCAACTTGAGACGCATAGCTTCTTCAGAAATCTTATCATCCAATCGCCTTCAGATGTTCCATTATATTCGTGTGGATGAGGTCAGATCTTTGCTTCGCAGGCTTTTCAGAGGGTCAGTCAACGGGGAATTCATGACTGTCAGCATGAAGTCGATGTTTTTTGAGCTGACACTTAACGTGATGATGAGGATGATTGCTGGAAAGAGTTATTATGGAGAGAATTCCGTGGAAATGGATGAACAGAAGAGGTTTAAAGAAATTCTGAGGGAGACCTTTCTCTTAAGTGGTGCCACCAATATTGTAGATTTCGTGCCGCTTTTGAAGTGGATTGGACCTAACAAGCTTGCAAAGAGGTTGGAAATATTGCAAAGGAAGAGGGACGGACTCATGCAAGAACTGATTGACGAACTTAGGATGAAAAACAAGGGTAACTCTGAATCAGAACAGGCAAGCAAAACCATGATTGATGTCCTGTTGGCCCTGAAGGAAACGGATCCTGAATACTTTACAGATGAGATAATAAGAGGCATGATGCAGGTATGTTGTCCGTCTTAACTATGCCAAACTTGTTACCTTCTGAAGATGAATTTTGTCTAAACACAACCAGACTTGTAATTTCCTTTGCTGGATATGGTGACATATTAATCCTGTAGTCGATGTTTTCTTCGAGTACTAATTTCCGGCACAAAATATGGAACCGGCGATATTTGAGGAATATTGACAAGGAGTGGTTGACGTTTGAATCTAGGTGATGTTATCGGCTGGGACTGACACTTCAGCTGCAACTATGGAATGGACTTTATCAGTACTGTTAAATAATCCTGAGGCCCTACTGAAAGCCCAAAAACAAATAGACACGCAAGTTGGTCAGAGCAAGCTCATAGAAGAATCAGACCTACCGAAACTTCCCTATCTCGACGCTATCCTTAAAGAGACACTTCGAATGTACCCTGTTGCACCATTGCTGGTGCCTCATGAGTCATCAGAGGAGTGCACAATAGGAGGCTTTCGTGTCCCAAGAGGTACAATGTTGTTAGTGAACTTGTGGGCTATACACAACGACCCTAACTTGTGGGAGGATCCCAGAAAGTTCAAGCCAGAGAGATTCCTAGACGAAGAGGGAAAAGGGTATGGGTTCAACTTGTTACCATTTGGGGCTGGAAGGAGAGGCTGTCCAGGGGAAGGTATGGCTACAAGGGTAGTTGGGTTGGCATTAGGGTCTTTAATTCAATGTTTTGAATGGAAGGTAGCTAATGACCAGCCAGTGGACATGGCTGAAGGGAGTGGGCTCACCATGCCCAAGGTTAACCCCTTGTTGGCTAAATGTAGACCGCGAACAAGCATGTTGAGCCTCCTTTCTCAAATCTAATTGTTTTTGTTGAAGTAAAGTTGCTCTTTACTAAATTTGTAACAAAAAACGTCGTGTTCTTTAATGTTTGGTTTACTTTAATTTGTCACTTAGCTGGCAAATTTTTATCTTTCTCCGGTGTTTATTCTTGTTGCCTTAAGTTTTTTCCTCATGTGTTATGAGACATTTGTGTATCTCATGGAGTTTCATCTCTTCTTTTTCTCCTCTCTGTCTTTTTTTTAAATAAAATAGTTATTATTTCGAGGAATAATGATCCAAGATACAATCAGGTATATCAATTCACACCTGAAAGCGGCTATGGAGAACAGACGTCAGAGCAAGAGAATGGGCTCCCCTATTCCCGAACGCCTAATCCAAGATATAGAGATATTGTCCTTAGTGCATAAAATATCCTTACAGTCCGAAATTATAAGACCAAAATAGGAAAAATCTAAAGACCTCGAGTTCAAAGCGTGGATAAGGAGTTGACTATCAGTAAAAATAGAACCTGCTTGTAGCATGCCATCACGAGTAAATAACAAGCACTGCTAAAAAGCAAGCGCCTCCGCCATCGCAGGACCTCCATTGCCTTCCTCGTAGCCAGAAAGTGTTAATGAAAAGGAACCTTCTCCGTCTTCAAATAGAATGCCAAACCTAAGAAGGCTAGCATCTGCAAAGATCGAGCCATCAATGAAAGCCAACCAATGAGAGGACGACGTCATTACAACTGTCGTCCGAAAACACAGCGATAGCTGAGGAGCCACAGTCAGGGGAGTGCCTACGGGCATCAGCTCCTTAAAGTCCGAATAGTAAAAATTAGCTTGAATATGACTATGGTGTGGCGTAACGCCTTTATCATGCCATAGTTTTTCATTTCGTGCCAACCATAGCTTCCATGTTGGACCCCAAATTTTTCTTGGAAGTTAGAACTCTTACATGTGAAATGTTGGAAGTTAAGAGCTGGAAAATGTAGTTTGAAACATGTTCGTTGAGTATACTTCGATGTTTCAACCATAAGTTTTTCTTTAGTTATCCAAATGAGATAATTCTTGATTTGGATTAAACTAGAGAAATAGGGATACATTTTGTCTAATAAAATTGAGTTCTAATAGTCTTGAAGAATTTCAATTTTTGTATGGAAGTTGAGCACAAAATATTGTTTCAGATTAAGAATAGTCTGAAAATGTTTGGGGTATAGCTTTTAGATTATGGTACCAAATTGAATGATTTTAGGGTCATTAGAAAATTAAGACAATGGGGAACATTTTTCTAAAAGAAAGTGTTATCAAATTCCTTCCATTACCTGATTAGAAAATGTCTAGACTTTTGGAAGGAGTTAGGTATGATTTGAATAATTTGAGGTATTGATAGATTAATTATGTTATTTTGTGAATTTAATTAGCATATTAATATGAGCAAGACTTTATGACATGGGTTAATTGAATTAAGG
>JANTNU010000006.1:4735696-4746667 GCA_024752395.1 Erythroxylum havanense
TAGCACACATTAAATTTGTACAGACTCACGGCTGCCTCAATTCATAAGAATTCATTGCCTTACTAAGCCTTTGTGTGTGATTAAGGGGGTGCTTGGTGAATAAGTTTGGAAAGATATTAATACATAAAGAATGAAAAACAATTGGTTGGTTATATATTATTATTATATAAACAGTATTTTTATATCCAAATTTTGGGATTACTCCATACTCCCGAATATGAGAGGAGTGAAAGTCATTCCTGGATAACGTGTAAGTATCACGGACGTGAGAGATCGTTGTCACGCCCGTGAGAGGAGTTTCATGGGTGTGACTTGCCCATGACAATTATTTTTTCTTCGTTTTTTTCTTTTTCTTTTTTTAGCTAAATAATATAATTAATTAGAATATATTAAAATTAAATATAAGTAATTAGAATATATTAAAATTTGATTTTAAAAAATTAATAAATTTTTATTTATCAAAATTTTTAACAAACTAACCGCTATCAATAATAATAATCATAATCATTTATTCGTCGTAACAAATTATAATTATCATAATTATAATAATTCTTTTAATTCTTATTTTTTAATATATTTATTCTTATTTTTATTATCATTATTCGCTCCTTAAAATAAATAAAAACTTGGAGAAATTAAATCTGATGCGGCAGTAAAACTTCTCTAATTGAAAGGGTTAATGCATTCACGTTCCCACGGTTAGAGCCCTTTCGTCTTTATTCTGTAAGTTTTATGCTCATTATTAAGGTGGTCCATTTACCCGTTGTATGTGCCCTACCCACTATTTTTGGTTGTCCATCTATCCAACTCTTCTTCTCTGTGATGGCCAGAGAGTATTGAGTGGTTTTTGATTGTTAAAACAACCTCTTCGGGTCCTATCCTCACCAAGCAAAAATTGAGCACACCATCGAGCTTGCTTCAGGAAGAGGATAGACAATCAAATCTTCAACAAATCTTTCAGATCTACAGTGGAGGCAATGGTTGGAGGTATATTGGTTTCGGTTATACTTTTCGCTGCTTTGCTTAACATATATATACGGTTTATATGTTGTTTAATGCATGTATCTTGACGTAAATAATTTTGTATGAGATGCATGCATGCCTACTGCTTGGTTCTAGTTTACATATTCAAATCATGATCAACTCACTATTTAACACGATATACAGATGCAACGAACACAGAATGAAAGTAAGCATTTTTGGGTCAACTAACATTGTTCTCAATACATACGTTTTAGGTTTCTTTGTGGTTTCCTTGCAGCGTTCATGTAACGGAAATTAATAGTTGATTAATAGCCTTAATTGTTAAAAGTACAGCCTTGTATCGTGGCCACGGAGAGTTGCTGCAGGTAGGCCCAATTAAAATTTGACAGTACTTATCTAGACTCTGTACTTATGTTCATGTCTGTCTAGCATGTATGTGCATGTTGGGTTTTTAGCAATGATGTAAAAAAAAATTCAGATCAGATACCAGGTACAATATATATTTAAGGTTTAAGATAATATAGAGTACAAAGAATAATAAGCAATAAGATAAAAAAAATATAATTTAAAAATCATAATATTTTATTTAAATAAAATCATAACTATAAAAGCAGTGATATAATAAGTCCAATGATTATAATTATAATTAAATTTAATATTTAGAATAATAATTGATTTTTAAGATCATACTATTGTAAAAAAAATTTAAATTATTGGATATTATTCAAAGAATAAAAAATATGTATTTGTCTAAGTAGAAACTAACAAATCATGAATTGTATCATGTGTGTTACTACAAAGGGGATTTATATATATAAATAATAGTCTTAGGAAAAATTTTAAATATGGAAAAACTTAATTAGGAAAAAACCTACACTAGATGAATAGTGTTTCATAATTAGCCATTATAACAGCTAGTAGGGGTTTCTCTTCGACATTATCAAGGTAATAAAGTGAGATATTTTAAGTTGTAAGCTTTTATTAGAGTGGTGTATATTTTACTTTGAGATGTTCCATGTCATATTAATGATCCTTTTCATCCTAAAAAAAGATTGTGCGAAGATTTATAGTGGAATTTCAAAAAGAGTCTTAAGAGTGAATATAGGTAAGATTTGTTTGTCGAATTATTATAAATTAGTTTGTGTTTCTCTTTCCTTAATCTTTTTATATTATTATTAAAGTGTGTTATTGAGTTTCATTCTTTATTTCATCTTTTATCCTTTATAATTTGTGCCAATTAATACACAGAGTTAGCCATTAATTTGTGCCAAGAATCTACACTAGTTGAATAGCGTTTCATAATTAGCCATTATAACAGCTAGTAGGGTTTCTTTTCGATATTATCAAGGTAATAAAGTGAGATATTTTAAGTTGTAAGCTTTTATTTGGGTGTTGTATATTCTACTTTGGGATATTCCATGTCATATTAATGATCCTCTGCATCCTAAAAAAAGATTGTAAAGAGATTTTTTTATCAAAAAAGATTGTGCAAAGGTTATTTTCACCTTAAAAGAAGATTTATAGTGGAATTTTAAAAAGAGTCTTAAGAGTGGATATAGGTAAGACTTGTTTGTCGAACTACTATAAATTAGTGTGTGCTTCTCTTTCCTTAGTCTTTTTATATTATTACTAAAGTGTGTTATTGAGTTTTATTCTTTATTAAATATTTTTATCCTTTATAATTTGTGCCAATTAATACACAGAGTTAGTACAATTTTTGTCTAAATTTCATCAACGCCTAATTCACTCCTTTTTGGTGTGAATAGGGACTAACAAGTAATATTAGATTAGGTCTATTAAGCTATTATTTCAAACAAAATCCTATAACAAAGATCATATTGACGTCTAGCCGGTCTAGGAGCATCATCATTCAACTAAAAGGAGTAAAATATTAGTAGAGCCTCTTTCTTTGATAGAAATAAGCATCTCTGTTAAAAACAAGGATGGACTTTTTTCTTAATAGATGAAAGTCTAAACCTGTGAGACATATATTCAAATGGCCCCTTTATACTTATGAAAATTGTAAATAACTAAAAGGAAGAATGAGAACCTTAAGATAAGAGATTAATTTCCTTTAATAACAAGGCTATACACATCTTATCTTATGCATTAAGAAAAAATGAAATTAGTAGTCATTATATATAAAATAACTCATGAAATTTGGCATACATTAAAAACTAAACATAAGGGAAACAAATAAAGTTCAGGAGAGTAAAGTGAGCATATTACAATATGAATTTTTTTCAAAGAAGGCGTAATGAAAGTATATCTACCATGTACTCTAGATTTATTGATATTATTAATACTTTCAAAGGTCTTCGAAAGACCTTTACTAACATTTAAATCATAAGAAAGCTGCTTGGTTACTTTCGAAAATGTAGAAATCTAAAATAACAACTATACAAGAAGTCAATGATCTAACAATACTACCATTCAAGGAGCTAATTATATCTCTTCTTATATAAAAGAGACTTCAAGAGACGCAAGAAGAAATAACTATTCCAACGAAAAAGGATTTAGCATTTAAACTCTTAAGGAAGGAATCAAGTAAGGAAAAGACATCTACAAGTGGAAGTGATGATGAAGACCTCACCTTTATCACTAGCAAAGTAAAAAAAATTAAAAAGAAAAAATTTCTCCAAAACAAAGGACTTTATAGAAGGTAAAGACAAATCAAGATGTAAATCATCTAACATTTTTACTTTGAATGTAGTTAATTAAGCCACATGAAGTCATATTATCCTTTACTTAAAGAAAATGAGAAGTATTAAAGAAACTACAAGAAGGAGAAGAAGGAAAAATAATAAAAAGAAAGCCCTTAAAGCCTTAACTTGGGATGACACAAATGAATCAAAAAATAAGCATTTAGAAGGAGACATAGCTCACATGTGTTTTATGACTAAAAAAGATGATAAGGT
The DNA here is from genome assembly GCA_024752395.1 of Erythroxylum havanense. Classification (NCBI taxonomy): domain Eukaryota; kingdom Viridiplantae; phylum Streptophyta; class Magnoliopsida; order Malpighiales; family Erythroxylaceae; genus Erythroxylum; species Erythroxylum havanense. Next base: position 4,739,599 of record JANTNU010000006.1, read on the forward strand.
AACATTCAACTTTAATTCCTATGCTAGTGATAGTGATTTTACATATGATGAACTAGTCAAAAGTTTAGAAATTATTAGTAAAAAAAAGGAAAAAAATCATATTTCAAATTTAAGGAAAGTTCAAAAATTGTTAGATGCATATATTAATGAAATAAATGAATGAAAAGTGAATTCTAATAATAGGCATGAGATTGGGTATACTTATAGAAATGCATTCAATACTAAGACTATATTTCTTAAGAAAGGACACATGTTTAGTGAAGAGGCTATGATAGAAAATGAGCATGATATGCACATATCTAAACAAATATACACACATAAAATATACACTGGACACCACCTTAAAAATAAACCTCAAGCTTTCATATATAGATTTATACCTAGGCATTGTGCTCAATACTCTCAAGAAAAGAATAGTCATAGCTTTTGATAATATAAAAACACATTCATACCCTTTAGACCTTAAAAAAGTATAGATAAAACCTCTATTTATAGTAGTTATCACACATACATAAAACCTCTATTTATAGTAATTATCACACATACAATGATGTTAGCTCATTTTCCTACCTTAAAAGAATATCCAACAATTTTAATATCCAAAGAAAGACATCTCATTATGCATACGCATATAGAAGTTTAAGAAATGCATTTATGCATCACCATTACTCAGATAACATAGCAGATCATTTTTATGACAAATGTGTACATATTGACAAAATTGTTTTCTCAAGAAAACATTGACAACTAAACCCATGAAAGTGTAGGTTGAAAAAAAAGGACACCAATAATCAAGGACTTAAGCTTATTAGGGTACCTAAGACTAATTGGTTATTTTTTAGATTGCTAAGAAAGAGAAAAGCAAATGAAATGTAGCAGTGATGGAATTAATTAAATTCACTATTTATTGAATTCAGTGATGTTTCTGTCAAAGAATTTATATATGTTTTTTAAACATCTTACCTCAAAAAAATTATTGAAGATATTGATGTAAGGTGTGAAGAAATTATCCTTTAAAAAGAACATGAATGATAACTCAGACTTTTCAAAATAGCCAATTGTTAAACCAAGTGAGGAAGATAAGAAGAATGAGATATTTCTAATGGATTGAAATTTAAGAAGAGTCACCATCCGAATCATATCATAAGTGAGGTTTAATAAGGAATAATTATTAGTTCATATTTTAGAAATATGTCACTTATTGGATTTGATAATAAATTGAGTCTAAAATCATTTGTGATGATTATTGTGTTTGCATTATGAATAAAGGATTGAACAAATTTAAAATCAAAACGAGCTCGAATCTATAGTCATCTTCATGAGAATTACTCACCAGAATGTGATCAACATCATTTTATAATTTTCTCAAAACATAAGCTCTCTTAACAGGTCAGAGAATCTTTATGCTTATGAATAACATGAGCAACTACAAGAAACCTTAACCTTTATAAATAACATTCATATTGGACTTTACGGTTTACATTGATCATAATCTATTTTCCTCCTATACTTCGACCTATTGACTTAGATCATTTATTAGGCCACTTTATTATCTTTTTTTAGATTAAATTACATAACTTAACTGATAAGTTATTGAAAAACTGAAAAATGTAGTTAAATGTTATCCAACTTTATGAAAAAGTCAAAAATATCCAACAATAGGCATAAGGATGATAAGGTTAATACTAGTGGAGATGGTGAGTGCTGAGATATAATGCATGCAAAAGAGTAAGGGAACATTTTGTTAGAGGGAACACAGTAAAACAACCTTTTACATGATTGGAAGGCATTCTAAACGGTGGAGATTTACTTTAGGTCTTCCAACTGTATACAAAAAATGAGACTGATCCAACGGTGAACGACTTCCTAGTTGCAGGAAATGTAAAACGGGTCAGGGTGAAAATGTACTCCTTTTGTGTAGGTTGAAAGAAAACCAACTCTCTGTTCTCTCACTCTCGGTAGCTGAAATTTATTGAATAATAAGACAAAAATTAACCCTAATGGGCTCAAAAAAAGTGGGCTTCAACAAATTTTAGGTTTTATCACATAAGAGGGAACCTAAACCCAACAATTCTCCCCCTTCTCGATTATATGGAGGAGGTTGCCAACCCAATACTTAATCGACAAGCTTCAAACTTCATCCTTAGTAGAACTTTTGTGCACATATTAGCACCATTATCATCAGTATGAATTTTTTCAAGCTTAACAAACTTAGAATCGAAAACATCATGGATCTAATGATGCCTCACATCAATATGTTTGGATCTACCATGGAAAGTAGGATTCTTACCGAGATAAATAGCACTATGGCTATGACAAAACAGAACATACCTCTTCTGTATAAACTCGAACTCATTCACAAGCTTCTTCATCCACAACAACTTCTTGCATGCTTTAGTGGCTGCAATAAATTCTGCCTCTATAGTAGATAAAGCAATACATTTTTGCAACCTAAATTGTCATGCCACAACTCCCCCTATAAAGGTAATCAAATAGCCAGAAGTAGACTTTCTTAAATCAATATCTCCAGCCATATCAAAATCTGTGTAACCACAAAGCATAGGTTTTTTAGTCCCATAACACAGCTTCAAACTTGAAGTGCCACGGAGATATCTTAAAATCCACTTTACTGTATTCCAATGCTCCTTTCCTGGGTTAGGAAGAAATCTACTAACAATACCAACTACATGAGCTATATCTAGTCTAGTACAAACTATGACATACATCAAAGTTCCTTATACATCTTGTATGTATTCTTTATCTTGCTCACTGGAAGGAGACTGCTTCAATCTCAATCTAAGAGATAGAGGAAAAGGTGTACTTACAGCCTTAACCATAGCCATATTGAGTCGATGTAATACCTTCTTAATGTGCTTGTCCTGTGAAAGCCATAACTTCTTGCACTTTCTGTCACAAATGACTCTTATGCCAAAAATCTTCTTTGTTGGCCCCAAATCCTTCATAGCAAAGGACTTACTCAATTCTTTCTTCAAATTCACAATTATGGAAGAGTTAGGACCTACAATAAGCATGTCATCAACATATAACAACAAAATGATGAAATTATTATCAAAAAAATTTTGCACAAAAACACAATGATCAGAAATAGTCCTTTTGTAACCTAGCTGGACCATAAAAGACTCAAACTTCTTATACCATTGCCTTGGTGCTTGTTTAAAACCATACAAGCTCTTCTTCATTTTGCAAACATAACTTTCTTTGCCTTTTACCACAAAATCTTTAGGCTGCTCCATGTGAATCTCCTTTTCTAAGTCAACATGGAGGAAAGCAGTTTTTACATCCATCTACTCAATCTCTAAATCAAAAGTAGCAGTCAAACCCAAAATAACTCTAATTAATGATATCTTGACCACTGGTAAGAAAATATCCTCAAAATTAATCCCTTTTTTCTGACTGAAGCCCTTAACAACTAATCTGACTTTATACTATTGAGATGATGAATTCTCTTCTTACTTCACCCTATAAATCTACATATTATTTAAGGCTCTTCTATCTTTGGGAAGCTTGACTAGTTCAAAGGTCTCATTATCATACAAGGATTGCATTTCATCTTTCATAGCTACAACCTATTTCACCTTTTACTCACTCTTAATAGTTTCTTAGTAACATTCAGGCTCCTCTACATCTATCAACAGCACATACTCACTAGATGAATACCTAGGAGATGATATGCAATCTCTAGTAGATCTCCTGAGTGGAAGTTCTTATTCCTTACCAAGTACCTCATAATGATCATCAACTGCATCATTTACAGGAATATCAACCTCATTTGTATCTTGAGTATTATCCTGAAGATCAACCTGGCTTTCAACATAAACTACATCAGGTGTAGGAGCTGAAGGAACTGGATCTAAATCAACCAAACCTTGAATATGAGGCTTTAATTTCTCCACTTTGTCAATATCTTTAATAGTCTTATCTTCTACAAAGACTACATTATGACTTCTAACAAGTTTCTTCTCAATAAGGTCATAACACCAATAGCCAAACTCATTTTGACCATAGCCTTAGAATCTAGCTTGGATCTTTCATCTTTAGGAACATGAACAAAACATTTATAACCAAATACATGCAAATGGTCATAGGAAGGCTTTTTACCATACCAGAATCTATCAGGAGCACCATTTTGCAAAGCAATAGTAGGAGTTAGATTGATAACATGTGTAACTGCATATAATGCCTCACCCCAAAAAGAATTAGGTAGTTTGGCATCTGAAAGTACACTTCTAACTCTTTCCATCAAATTTCTATTCATCCTTTCTGCCAAGCCATTCAACTGTGAGTCTTAGGAGGCGTCTTCTGGTGTCTAATAGCATGCTCTCTACAATATGAATCAAAAGGCCCATAGTATTCTCCTCCATTATCAGTGCGAACACATTTCAGCTTTTTGCCTATTTCTCTCTAAGCCTAAGCATGAAATTCTTTAAATGCACCAAGTACTTGATCTTTCGTCTTCAAACCCGAACCCAAAGCTTCCTTGAGTGGTCATCAATAAAAGTCACAAAATATTGTGTGCCACTAAATGACTTTTCCTTCAAAAGACCACACACATCTGAGTGTACCAACTTAAGCAACTCCCCCTTCCTGGAAGGAGGATGATGTTTAAAGGACACTCTTTTTTGTTTTCCAGCTAAGCAACGAACACAAGTATCTGACTCTCCACCTTTCAAAGCAGAAAGCAAATTCTTCTTAGCTAGAATATTCAACCATTTCTCACTGATGTGACTTAACCTCTTGTGCCATAAATCTGAAGAGCCATCACTCTCAATTGCACTCACAAAATTTGTAGGGATTGTAGTTTGTAACCAATACAAGCCTTAAGCTCTAAACCTTCTAGCCATAACCAAGGACCCTTTATAAACCGTGTCGTGCTCAAACAAATTTGTGTCATATCCATCATAATACAAAATTTTACAAGAGATCAAATTCAACCTCACATCTGATGCATGTTTAACGTTATTAAAAACCAACTTCATCCCAAGGTTGGTCTCCACAGTCACAGTGCCAATGCCCACTACTTTGGATACAATTTCATTACCCATTTGTAAAACTCTAGAATCACCAGGAGTATAGGATATGAAGAGTTCTCTCCTTAAAATAACATGGTGTGTAGCACTACTATCAAGTACCCAAAGAATATTATTACTAGCAACATTAATCATATCTCCATCATGAACAACTGCTAAATTAACTAAAGTAGCAATAGCAACCCGATCATTGGCATCATTTTCCCTTCTTTTCTTGCTTGCCTTTGTCACCCTTGTTCTCCCTCTTCTATTTAAAACAGTTCTTTTGATGTGCCCTATTTTACCACAATAACGGCATTCAAGGTTATTATACCTCGACTTTGATTTACTCCTACTTTTGCCTCTATTACTATCATCTTGACTTTTGCTTTTACTTCTCCCCCAGCTTTCAGTAACCAAAATATCTAACTGTGATGTGGAAGTCCCCTAAGTTCCCCTTCTCGCTTCTTTATTCAGAACACCACTCTTCACATATTGCTTGGTTACAATACCATCAGAAGCAGAATTTGTCAAAGATACTTTAAAGTTCTTCCAAGAATCAGAGAGTGTATTCAACAACCAAAGTCCCACAATGTCCTCATCAAATTTCACACCCTTACCTGACAACTGATCAAAGATACCTTGAAGTTCTTTCACATGGTCAAAAACCGAGCTCCCTTCTTTGTATTGCTAGCGTATGGCTTGTTTAAACAACAATAACTTGTTATTGCCAGTTTTAGAAGCATACAAATATTCAAGCTTCTCCCACAAAGTCTTGGCATGTGTATCATTGACAATATGATTCAATACATTATCCTCAAACCATTGTTTAATAAAGCCACATACTTGTTGATGCTCAAACTCCCATTCATCATCATACTTAGACTCAGGCTTATTAGTAGCAAATACAAGCAAATGCAACTTCTTTAAAAATAAAAGATCTTTCATCTTTCCTTTTCAAGTATGATAGTTTGCGTCATCCAAACAAATCATTTTACTTATATTTACCTCCATCATTCAAACAAGCAAAAATAGACCCAATTAAGAAACTAACTAGATTCTAAACCATTGTGTTGGGAAGAAAGCGGGTATAACACACGCAACAATCAATCAATAAATCTTTCCCCACTTAAATGAATCTATTAGGAGTAATAATGAGCAAAAATTTGCAGTAAACTAAATGATCACAAGCTGCCTCAATAATACATAAATCAAAAACTAATCACAAAACACAATAATTATTTAACGTGCCAAAAACTTTTTTGGTGTGAAGGATTAAAAAAACCACGAGACCTCTCTTGGTCTAAGCAAATGAAATCTACTATTACAAATACTATCTTACACAGATCAACAGCCATAATAATCTAGAAATCAAAGGCTCAAATAACCACAAATCAAAGTAGAGAACTACATTAAGAGAGCAATCACAACATAAGGCTTCTGTTCCAACAAATTCTGAAAAAATTCTAACCAACCAAATCCAATCTTTACCATTCAAAATAAAGAACAATGAGTAAAGAAAATGCTCACCAAAATTCAACCCGATTGAATAGAGAATGGCATATCAAAATCAAAATATGGTGAAGCTCATCAATTCTAGAAATACCTTGAGATCAGTCCGGTTTTGGAACCAAAAACTCAACCTCCAGACCTCTAAACTAAATATGTCTTCAAACTGTATACCAAAAATGAGACTGATCCAACAATGAACAACTTTCTAGTTGTCGGAAATGTAAAACGGGTCAGGGTGAAAATTTTCTTCTTTTGTGTAGGTTGAAAGAAAACCAACTCTTTCTCTTCTCTCTCAGTAGTTGAAATATGGTTAAATAGTAAGACAAAAATTAGCTCTAATGGCTCCAAAGAAAGTGCGCTTTAACAAATTTTAGATTTTACCACATAAGAGAAAACCCAAACCCAACACAACACACCAAAAGATATTTTGTCATTATAGATTTAGATAAGTGGTGAAATCGGAAATTGTTTTGTATATATAAGAAGTTGGAGCTCTTTCATTTTTGTTAGTTGAAATTTTACCAACCTCA
>JANTNU010000006.1:4746767-4757860 GCA_024752395.1 Erythroxylum havanense
CTATCCAAATCAACCCGGAAATATGTCATACATGTATGTACGTACGTATGCCAGTGCAATAATTGCCAATTACCAAATTATACATAACTAAATAAGACATGAGCATGCCAAATATGAATGCAACGAACTGTATCCATCCCATCGGTGACGGGATGTTACAACATAAGTATCTAACTCTCCACCTTTCAAACCAGAAAGCAAATTCTTCTTAGTTAGAATATTTAACCCCTTCTCACTGATGTGACTTAACATCTTGTGTCATAAATCCGAAGAGCCATTACTCTCAATTGCATTCAAGAGATTTGTAGGGATTGTAGTTTGTAACCAATACAAACCTTAAGCTCTAAACCTTCTAGCCACAACCAATGACCCTTTATAAATCGTGTCGTGCTCAAACAAATTTGTGTCGTATCCATCATAATAAAAATTTTCATAAGAGATCAAATTCAACCTCACATCTGGTGCATGTTTAACATTATTGAGAACCAACTTCATTCCAAGGTTGGTCTCCACAGTCACAGTACCAATGCCCACTACTTTGGATACAATTTCATTACCCATCCGTAAAATTTCAGAATCACCAGGAGTATAGGATGTGAAAAGTTCTCTCCTTGAAGCAACGTGGTGTGCAACACCACTATCAAGTACCCAAAGAATATCATTGCTAGCAACATTAATCATATCTCCGTCATGAACAACTGCTAAATTAACTAAAGTAGTAACAACAACCGGATCATTGGCATCATTTTCCCTTCTTTTCTTGCTTGCCTTGGTCACCTTTGTTCTCCCTCTTCTATTTAAAACAATACTTTTGATGTGCCCCAGTTTACCACAATAACTGCATTCAAGGTTCTTATACCTCGACTTTGATTTACTCCTGCTCTTGCCTCTATTACTATTATCTTGACTTTTGCTTTTACTTCTCTCCTTGCTTTCAATAACCAAAATATCTAACTGTGATGTGGAAGTCCCCTGAGTTCCCCTTCTCACTTCTTCATTCAGAACACCACTTTTCACATACTGCTTGGTTACAATATCATCAGAAGCAGAATTTGTCAAAGATACTTTAAAGTTCTCCCAAGAATCAAAGAGTGTATTCAACAACCAAAGTCCCACAATGTTCTCATCAAATTTCACACCCATACCTGACAACTGATCAAAGATACCTTGAAGTTCATTCACATGGTCAAAAACCGAGCTCCCTTCTTTGTATTGCAAGCGTATGGCTTGTTTAAACAAGAATAACTTGTTGTTGCCAGTTTTAGAAGCATACAAAGATTCAAGCTTCTCCCACAAAGTCTTGACATGTGTATCATTGGCAATATGATTCAATACGTTATCCTCAACCCATTGTTTAATAAAGTCACATACTTGTTGATGCTCAAACTCTCATTCATCATCAGACTTAGACTCAGGCTTATTAGTAGCAAATACAAGTAAATGCAACTTCTTTCAAAATAGAAGATTTTTCATCTTTCCTTTCCAAGTGTGATAGTTTGCGTCATCCAAACAAATTATTTTACTTATATTTACCTTCATCATTCAAACAAGAAAAAATAGACCCAATTAACAAATTAACTAGGTTCTAAATCACTGTGTTGGGAAGGAAGCGGGTATAACACACGCAACAATCAATCAATAAATATTTTCCCACTTAAATGAATCTATTAGGAGTAATAATGAGCAAAAATTTGTTGTGAACTAAATGATCACAAACTGCCTCAATAATGCATAAATAAAAAAACTAATCACAAAACACAATAATTATTTAACGTGCCAAAAACTCCTTTGGTGTGAAAGATAAAAAAAACCACAAGATATCTCTTGGTCCAAACAAATAAAATCCACTATCACAAATGCTGTCTTACAGAGATCAACAGCCATAATAATCCAGAAATCAAATGCTCAATCCCATATAACCATAAATCAAAGTATAGAACTACACTAAGAGAGCAATCACAACATAAGGCTTTTGTTCTAACAAATTCTGAAAAGTTCCAGCCGACTAAATCCAATATTCACCGTTCAAAATAAAGAACAATGAGTGAAGAACATGCTCACCAAAATTCAGCCTGATTGGACAAAGAATGACATATCAAAATCAGAATATGGTGAAGCTCGTCAGTTCTAAAAATACCTTGAGACCAGTCCAATTTTGGAACCAAAAATTCAACCTCCAGACCTCTAAACCAAATATGTCTTCAAACTGTATATCAAAAATGAGAGTGATCCAACAGTGAACAACTTTCCAGTTGCCAGAAATGTAAAACGGGTTAGGTTGAAAATTTTCTTCTTTTTGTATAGGTTGAAAGAAAGCCAACTCTCTCTCTTCTCTCACTCTCAGTAGTTAAATTTTGGTTACATAATAAGACAACAATTAGCCCTAATGGGTTCAAAAGAAAATGAGCTTTAACAAAATTTAAATTTTACCACATAACAGGGAACACAAACTCAACACAACACACAAAAGGATATTTTGTCTTTATAGATTAAGATAAATGATGAAATCGGAAATTGTTTTGTATATATAAGAAGTTGGAGCTCTTTCATTTTTGTTAGTTGAAATTTTACCAACCTCATGCTACATCCTAAAAGTTAAACATGATATACACAATTAGCTTTCAGATTTTACATATATTAATACGATATTAAACTTAAATCATTCCATACCATTAGAATGAGTAATCCAAGTTGAACTAAAGGCTAACTCTTCTATTTTTCCTTGTACAAGGTGAGCTGACGTCAGTTTCCTTCGCACTCCGGAAGCCCCGGTGGTTTGACAAGAATATAAAAGGAAATATTTTTTATTCAAGAAAATAGAAAAAGTGGGGATATAGCCAAAAATTGTGCGAGTGACGAAAAAGGCCAATCCGATGTCGGCGATTCAACACAAAGCACACACAGTCTGACTATTAATTTGCCAAATTAATTCGATGTTTTTGTCTTTGTCATCTGCAAGGAATAGTTTCGTTCAACACACACACAGTTGCGTTACGACGAAACAAAACTATTAACCGACGTCGTATAGATGCAAAAGAAGAAAACTTTTGCACCCATTATATTCCGTTACATTACGCTTCGTGGGCGAGGAGCTAGTAGCTGTCTGCATCTATCTTCTCTTCTCTTACGTTAGCCTTGGCCTTAGCCACAGCTTCCGATAGAAATCTCCTCTCCTGGACGCAGAATATCCCGGTGGGCTATAGAATCAGACAAACATGGACTCCCAGTCACGAGAAGACCAAGATTCCAAGGACGACGATAAGAACGAGGAATCCAATCGGCTGTTGCCGTCACCGCCACCCCACTCTCTGACATCACCGTCTCCCGATAGTCAGCTTTCCGATGAAGTGGCATTCGAGGCGCGGGAAAAGATCGTAATTACCGACGAGGAAAGCGGGCTTGATATGGAAGACGTCGATATCGTGCCGCCATTCTCGTGGAAGAAACTGTGGTTGTTTATGGGGCCAGGATTTTTGATGAGCATAGCGTTTTTAGATCCCGGAAATTTGGAGGGTGATCTTCAAGCGGGTGCGATTGCTGGGTACTCTTTGCTTTGGCTTTTGATGTGGGCTACAATCATGGGGTTCTTGATCCAGATGTTGTCGGCGCGTGTGGGAGTTGCCACCGGCAGACACTTGGCGGAATTGTGTAGAGAGGAGTATCCGAATTGGGCTAGATTTAGTTTATGGTTAATGGCTGAGGTAGCGTTGATTGGGGCTGATATTCAAGAGGTTATAGGGAGTGCCATTGCTATTCAGATTTTGAGTAATGGGGTTTTGCCACTTTGGGCTGGTGTGGTGATTACGGCGTCAGATTGGTATGTATTAATGTGGTTGTTTGACATATTTTCTTTCACGTTGCCAAATTCTATAATTCGCAATTGATAGACTTATGTTGGATGCTGAATTAGTCTTGTCGAATTCCAAGTTTTAGTCTATGGATTTTACTTTGTTGATAAAATTTTACAGCTCCGATATTGAAGTTAATGAATTATTATGCGCTCTCATGCTTATGTGCAGTTTCTGTTGGAGAATGGACCTTTTGATTAAAGCCTTTTCTCCTTCCCTTCCCCCTGCTTCTGTATGACTGCTATTGAAGAGCTTTTAATATTTTTCTGGAATGAAAGTAGAATTTGTCTTTTCACCACGCATTAGTTTACTGTGCTAATGAGTTTTGTGGGAATGAAACAGTCCACATATCGACTTTTATGTGTCACTTTTACATGGACAGATTCATGATTTTACTTTTCGAGAATTATGGAGTGAAAATTAGAAGCAGGTTTTCTTCTCATTCCAAATTTTACAATATACTTTGTGCTTTTTGTATAACCGTAACTTATGGTTGATGTTGAATTAGTACTGTCCAAGTCCGAATTTTACTGTTATTTGATATAAATTTGATAGCTTAGACATTGAAGTCACCAAATTATTGTTCATTCTCAGGCCTTAGAGCTTTTTCATTCTAGCTGGCAAGGCTCTTATTGGAGAATGGTCTACTTGGTTTAAGCCTATTCCTTTCTTTTCCCTTTTTTTCCTACCTCTGCATTCCTGTTGTCTTGTTCTTAAAGAGCGTTCATTATTTTTCTGGAATTTGATTATTCAGTTGGTTATCGCACTATTCAGGGGTGCAGTGAAATTACTCTTGTATTGATTGTTATTAACTTTTCCATGGACAGTTTCGTGTTTTTGCTTTTAGAAAACTATGGAGTGAGAAGGCTAGAAGCAGTTTTTGCATTTCTAATAGCAACTATGGCTTTATCATTTGCCTGGATGTTTGGTGATACTAAACCAAGTGGAAAAGAACTTCTATTGGGTAAGATTTTGATTTGTTACATAAGAATTCTTGATAACAGTTTTTACTGGTATCATTCTTGGCTTCCATGGTAGATGAAATTAATTCTGTTTGTTCTTCTAGGTCTTTTAATCCCAAGATTAAGTTCTAAAACAATTCGACAAGCTGTGGGTGTTGTGGGTTGTGTCATAATGCCTCACAATGTGTTCTTGCATTCAGCTTTGGTGCAGTCAAGGAAGATTGATCCACAGAAGAAAGGGCGTGTTCAAGAGGCACTGAATTACTACTCTATTGAGTCGGCATTAGCCCTTTTTATCTCCTTCATGATTAACTTGTTTTTAACAACTGTATTTGCAAAGGGATTCCATGGTACTAAACAAGCCAATAACATAGGATTAGTGAATGCGGGGCAGTATCTTGAAGAGAAATATGGAGGGGGAGTCTTTCCAATTCTTTATATCTGGGGTATTGGATTGTTGGCAGCTGGACAAAGTAGTACCATAACTGGCACATATGCTGGTCAATTTATCATGGGAGGTTTTCTTAACCTTCGCTTGAAGAAATGGCTGAGGGCATTGGTGACAAGGAGTTTTGCTATTCTACCTACTATGGTTGTAGCTCTTGTATTCAACAGATCTGAATCATCTTTGGATGTTTTAAATGAATGGCTTAATGTGCTTCAGTCGATGCAAATTCCTTTTGCACTTATCCCTCTTCTTACCTTGGTGTCCAAGGAGCATATAATGGGCGCCTTTAGAATTGGGCCTCTTCTTGAGGTAAGCCATAAACTTATGTTTTTACTTTGTTTAAGCAGGCATGTGCAGTTACTGGCTACTGATTGGTTAATATAGGAGTAAGTTTCTTTCTTCCTAAATAATTATCATTTAAAACGGTTAATTGGGGGAAAATAGAATTCAACAATAACATGGGCAAGAAAATAAAAAAAGGGGACTGTCTTATACTTAAATGCACTGACGCTGCTACTCTACTGTTTACTCTTTGACTAAAATTTTGGTGGTAGTGCTGCCACTAGACTATTATGCATATAGTTACCTTGTTCTATTTGCCTGCAAAACTTGAAACGAGTTGAAATCTGAACTCACCCTTCTCCTAATCAATTCATAGATTATCTTCAGTTGGTTTTAGTCATTTGATGGTGGAGATCATTAATGTTCTACTTATTGAAAGGCTTGAAGCCAAATTTAATTAGTTTCACTTGGTCTGTCTGAGTTCTTTCCATTTCTTTTGTAGAGAATGGCGTGGACTGTGGCTTTTCTCGTCATAGTTATCAATGGATATCTGATGATTGATTTCTTCGCATCTGAGGTTAATGGATTGCTGTTCGGTTTTCTGGTCTGTGCTGGCACAGTTGCATACATAGCATTTATTATTTATCTTATTTCACATGGCGGTACTCTCACTTCTACATGGCTCGGATTGGAGCTATCCAAGAGGGTTGCTAATACTGGAAATTGAGTTAGGTTGAATTCCAAGAAGTATTGAACAATCAGAATGTTGATGCTGCCCTTAAAAGCCAGCTGCGTAAAATGACAGTTAATGAGACTCCTATCAAAAATCAAGTTCTTTGTCATGAATAAAACCTAACGTAAACAGTGGTTTACAGTTTCAGACATGTTGCAGGTCGCTGTCGAAGTACTTAGTTGCAGTGTCAACTCTGTACGGTGAGGTTTTATTTAGCAATCAACGAGGAATTCTTTGCTACCCCGGCTTCAGACCATTTTTTGCAACAGGATGACCCGTCACCCTCTCTGCAATGGCTTTGGTGTACTCTCTTTCGAGTTGATTAGTTATTCTTTGATGTAACAGATTTTGTACGATAGTCAAATGGAAAATGTACAGACGTCACCCAAGTTAGTCCGACAAACCATCTTTTGTATGATTATGATTGTCTTGCTCTTCATTTGCTTTTGTTAGGCCATGCTAGGCTTCATGCCATGAGATATTGATCTTTACGATGGGTCCATGTCCTTCTCGACCTGCGTCTCGCATCAACAAAACTCCTCACTTCTAGAGTTCTTTTTTTTTTTTTTTTTTGGGTTAAATCATGAGGTGTCTTAAGATGGTCCCAATTATGGGAAAATATCTTTAAGTCATTCATTATCAGACTAATCCTCGCTCGCATCGGGTCAACCCATAAGGGATAAAGTGTTGGCCAAACAGATTTCTCCATTTCTAGGACTCGAACTTGAGACTTCTGGTTAAAGGATGAGAATGCTGAACCACTTACATCAACCTGTTTGGCTTCCTTAAAAATCGAAAATGGAAACAAAGTTTGTTACAGTGTATGCTCCATGTTCATCATAAGTAAACCGACTTGTCATTTAATTCCAAAGGACACGACACCACTAGACAAAAAGGGCAAAACGGGGTGAAAGGCATTTAATTAGTTGTTTAACTTGTGTCACGTGTGTTTGGCTGGCTGTCAATGTCGGTGTGTTTAGAGCAGTGTTTTGAAAATCGATCGGTCGAATCGGAGAATTAGTGATTCAGAGCATAAAACAGTTCGATTTAGCCCATATTTTTTGTGAGTGATTGGCCCATTTATTTTGTGGCCAGATCGATAAAAACCGCAAAATTGGTGAAAGAAAGGACCGACTAGCCTATTTAAAATGCCTTGATTTTGATGATTTCAACTTGAATGAATATTATGGTTAATGATTTTTTTTAATCCTTTTGATGAAATATGACTAGTGAGTTTTATTATTTTATTTTGTATTGTGTTGGTAAACTTTAAAAAAAACTTTTATATTTTGAAGTTTGAAGGCTTAAGTTAAATTTACAATTAGATAAATAATTAAATAGTTTGTTTAAAAACTATCTTATATGTATAATATCTAAAATAAAAAAATATTTATTAATCACTGATTCGATCGTGGTTAAATTCCGGTTGAACTTCACTGGTCTGGTTTTTAAAACATTAGTTTAGTGGAACATTCACTATTTCAGTGTATCCGATGAAAGTCTGGCCAAAAGAAAACCCCCGAGAGTGTTAATTCACCAGTGAACAATATAATATGGAAGTTGGGACTACTAGTCATACTGCGAAAAAAATTCAAACTCGCGAGAGGGAGGAGGACCTCCCCCCCCCCCCCTCCTCCGGCTCCGGTTGGCCAAAACATTCTCACCTACAGTGCGGTGGTTTCACACCATTCCGAACTTGGATCAGGCTCAAGGGATCAGGAATGGCCTGCAGAGGATGTAATTAAGATAGAGGAAGGCCATATTACCATAATTCAAGGAGAATATGGCCCAGGTCTTGAACTCTCAAACACGTTCAAAGGGAAACTCAATCAAGGCCTGGGAAAAAGCCGTGGTAATCAAATTACTCGGCCGGAGACTAGGATTCAATCTGCTCAAGTCAAGAATAATTTCTTTATGGAAACCTAAAGGCCCCATTAAATTGATCGATCTGGAGAATGATTATTACCTCATAAATTTCATTGAAGAATAGGATTATATCCACACCCTAACACAAGACCCATGGATCATCACTGGCAACGCTCTCTCCATCCAACCTTGGTACCCAACATTCCGTCCATCTACTGGGACAATCACTCATGTGGTGGCTTGGGTAAGATTTCCCGAGCTTTCTGTCGCCCGCTATCACCCTTCAATCCTTACTGCCCTCGAGAACTTAGTGGGAAGAACCGTGAAAATCAATAGCCACACTCAACATACTCATCGAGGAAAGTTTGTTAGGGTAGCTGTTGATCTGGACCTCAACTCACCGCTCAAAGCCATCGTTGAACTGGACGGGGAACCCATCAAGGTAGCATATGAGGGGCTTCCCCAAATATGCTTCACCTGCGGCCGGGTCAGGCATGGAGCCCCGACCTGTCCCTCACGTCCAACAGAGCAAACTGAAGTTATGTCCCTCGTCGATGGCCACGTAACGCCAACCTAACACGACAGATGCGAAGAAACCCCTTTAGGCGACACTAGGCACCTGGATATCGGGCCTTGGATGCAGGTTCAAAGACATCAATGACAACCACCGTCCAACCCCATGTCGAACCGACCAGCCAAAGATCACAACTCAGGCCAAGGAGACCTCTAAGGCTCGTGCTTCTAGGCTCTGACAGACTTAGAGCCATTAGATCCTTCAACGGATACTTCTCAACTGCCTACCAACACTCTCCCCATCGTCCCCAACATTCCCCTGTCACAATCAACTGGGACTGATAAATCCCAACCCAAAATAAAACCAAAAAAATCCCACCTCAAACGAGCATCGTTTAACCCACAAACTGAGCTTCTCACACCCAGACCGCAGCAGACGACGTCACACGCCCAAATCCAAGCCAAGCCTTTTCTCCAGCCCACCAATCGTCCTTCACAGACCTAGGCCCACATTGGCCAGGCCCCTCAACCTAGGCAAAATTAGCCCAATAGCCTCCAGTCCAAAAGCCCAGCGCCCACACATGAGGCCCTTTCGATTCCCTCTCTTTCCGATTTAATAATACATGACGAGTCTATCACGCTGCCCATACAAGTGGACTCAGGTTGCTGGCACATGGAGGTCGAGCTTATTGTCAACTACAGTTCGGAAGCCTAGTCTAACACCAACCAATCCTACCTCCTTCCCCCGTCGCGACCTTCGAATCTGGGTAACAACATAACCCCAGTCCAAAACATATCCATCGAACCCGATACTTCGATGGAGGAGACTACAGAGGATCCTTTAGCAATACAAGATCAGGAGCAGCCTGATACTGATATCCACTCTACTGCTAAATAGCTCCCCCCACCCCCCAGTTTTTATATCAATTTTAATCTAGAACTATCAAGGGGTTGGAGGTAGGACCTTTAGGCCGATTATCAAACAATATATTCGCATCCACAACTCGAATCTTGTGGTCTTGGTGGAGCCTCGTATAAGTGAAATCCGAGCACTGAAGGTTATTCGCAATCTAGGTTTTGACCATTCTTTCCAGGTGAAAGCCGAAGGTTACTCCGAAGGTATCTGACTTATTTGGAAAGCAGATATTGCGGTCAGAATATTGATAGCTCGTCGACATTTTGTGCACGTTAATATCGGGTGGACCCACCTATTGTTTAACTTTACGACCATCTATGCGAGCCCCATGTACTCATTACAGAAATTTTTATGATACTATTTAAGGCAAATTGCTAGGATCACTCAGAACCCTTGGCTTCTGGGGGGCGACTTCAATGCTAAACTGAAGAGTAGTGATAAACGTGGAGGCTCTCGACTCCAACCCATCGTCAACTCACAATTCAAAGACTGTGTGTACAATTGTCATCTGCAAGATCTAAGATTTTTAAGGCCTCATTTCACTTAGAGGTGAGGCCAAATTTTCACCCGCTTAGACCGCGCCTTTTATTCAAACAATTGATGTTCCCCCACACTACTGTCACCCACCTACCCTTCCTAAAGCGACCATAAGCCTATCCTCATTACCCTCAACCACAACATGAAACCTCCACCACCACTTAGACCCTTTAAATTTCAGTCGGCCTGGCTTACCCATAGCTGCTTTGGTCAAGTTGTCACAGATACTTGGCCCTCACCAATTTGGGATGTCAGTGGAGCACTCAGACGATTCTCGGCGAGTCTACAGTCTTGGAACTCTACCACTTTTGGCAATATTTTTCACCGAAAAAAGAGACTCATGGCCAGACTCAAAGGCATCCAAAAACATCTAGACATTTTAGATCCGACTTCTCTCCGAGAGCTTGAGGAAGACCTTCGTTCAGAGTTGGAACAGGTCCTAATTCAAGAAGAACTCTACTGGCATCAGCGTTCCAAAAGCTAATGGCTTATACAGGGAGATAGGAATACTTAATATTATTATGCCATCACAAGGAATAGACATCGCCAAGGGTACATTTCTTCCTTGAAAGATCCGAATGGCATTGTTATATCCTATTCTTCAACCCTTAAAAGTCTAGCGCATCATTACCTCGAGACTTTATATCGGGCTGATCACCAACGCCCCACTACCTGACACCTTCATGGTCAATTCCCTCCCCTACCCCAACAAACCCATGAGGAATTGAACAGTCCTCTCAGTTCTGATGAAGTCAAGAGAGCATTCTTCAAAATAGTCCCCAACAAGACTCCCGGATTCGATGGATTCACAGCCCTCTTTTACCAGTCCCAGTGGGATATTGTTGGCTCTTCACTGACTCTTTTTATTCAACATATCTTTAGTCATGAGATTTGAGGATCGGAGCTCAATCGCACTATAATGGCACTTATCCCTAAGATCCCATCCCCTACATCGATTTCACAATTTCGACCTATTGCTTTATGTTCG
>JANTNU010000006.1:4908779-4919758 GCA_024752395.1 Erythroxylum havanense
CGAGGAGTCGTTCAATCAACTAGGTTATATTTGTAGGACAATTTTGTCCTACAATATAAATTGGATAATTATTAATTATATTTTTTATTTTTAAATAACTTATCAGTTAAGTTACATAATTTGATCATAATAAAAGTAATAAAGTGACTCAATAAATGA
The DNA here is from genome assembly GCA_024752395.1 of Erythroxylum havanense. Classification (NCBI taxonomy): domain Eukaryota; kingdom Viridiplantae; phylum Streptophyta; class Magnoliopsida; order Malpighiales; family Erythroxylaceae; genus Erythroxylum; species Erythroxylum havanense. The sequence goes on from JANTNU010000006.1 coordinate 4,908,939, forward strand.
TCTAAATTAATGTGTCGAAGTTTAGGAAGAAAATAGATCTCAATTAGTGTGGATCGGACTCATATGAGGCTTGTGATGGAAAAGTCCGATTTTAAAGCTATATATAAATGTTAAGGTCTCCTTCAGTTACTTATATAATTTGTAAGCATGCGGATCTTATGATTTGTTAGGACTGCTTACGTCTTAAGGAAACTAAAAAAAGACGTTAATCGAGTGTTGGTAATCAACTTCCACAAAAATCCGGGAGAAATTGGAGCTCGTTTTGGCATTGGAAATTGCTTCGGGACATTTGATGGAACCGAAATAAGGTATTCCGCGTTTTCTTTGTTTTTAACCATTTCATGAATAATTTGGAACAAGTAATAAGGTCTATCCTATATGTTATACGTGGTATCAAAGTGGTTACGTAATTGGGTTGTCGGAAACAATGGTTTTTCGATTTCCATTCATTATGGTTTTCTTTAGTTTTTAATTCAATTTTCAATTTTTTATGTATATAAATATGTAAAAGTGTTATACATAACGCTAGCTATGAAAAACGGGTCAAAAATAGGTCAAAAAGAGCAAAAAATGAGATCCTAGGATGTCAGAAATCGCCCTCCCTGTCGGAGGGTGATACATTGTTTAATGTGTGCACCGCTGTGCCTGATGGTGCTACAGTAACAGGCGTCGCTGTGGTATAGACAACACACGTTAAGGGCTGCGTGTGGCGTGTGCACTGCACGCGACACACTCTCCCATCAGCGCGGAACGACTAACACACGTGTGGCATGCGCTTCATCTGGCTCGACACGTGGATCGAAGGGATCAAGACACGTGTCTACGTGTGCAACACATGCGTCGTACAGTACAAGCGAGTGTGTGCGTGGGGGTGCGTGCACATCAAACACTCATCTGCCCGAGCGCATGCAATGCATGCGCGCCCTTGTTACACATGCTGGCTGATGTCAATGTATAGTGATGCGTTGACGTCAGCTCTACAGGACTACTAACGTTAGCATAAAAAAAGGAAAATTTTTAAAATTTTGGCAAAGGTGCTTCAGATTCTTTTGAATCAGTTACCGAGTTCGAGGAATTTTTTAAGTGGTTTTTTAATTTTTTTGGATTTTTTACGTTGATAATTGGATTTTGGAAAAAGTTTTTAAAGCCTTTTTAAGTTAATTTTGAGTGCATTTTCGTACTCCAAACTGCACATGAGGGGGACACTTAAAGTTTTATGTCGTGCGGTAGATTCAACATTCGGGAACGTACGATAGACACTCTTATTGAGATTTTTATTTATAAAAATCTCAAATAAAATTTAAAGACAATGTTTTCAACGATGATATGTGATTATTTAATTGTGAATTTATGTTTTACAGTTATAATTAATTTTCACATATATTATGCCCACATAGAATGCGAGGATGACATAAAGTTGTATACCTTATGTTTGTGGACTTTTTAAGGTACTGATGAGAATGTAGTCTCTAAAGTGACTTTTGAAGTCAGTATTTTGGATTATTCTGATCATATATTGGGGATGTCTCTAACTTTATGTTTGGTTATTCTGCCCAAAAGTATTGGTCTTAAATAGAGTTTTGAAATGTTCATAAACACATTAGATAGAGAAATGTTGTTGCTTAAATGATCTATTCACTAAAAGGTGATAGTGTCATGAGAGTTGATGATTTGTACTCTGATCTCTTTTATGTGGGGATCTAATTACATATATTATATATTCAGCTCAAATATGTTTTATAATATGTGTGATCAGATTCTCAATAGAAATGTTACTTTAATGCTTTAAGTATCATTGTTGTCCTGCATTTAAACAGATTTTTTTACATTGTATTTTCTATTTTGCAGTCACTTTTTCAATAAACAACAATGTTGTCACAATTGAGACCTTAAATGGTTTCAATTTTAAAAAGTGGAAGAAGGACATGGAGTTTGCATTGGAGATAGCTGACGTCAGCATGGCAATGCACATTGAGAGACTTTCTCCACTTACAGATATCAGCTCAGAAGCTGATAGAGCAGCTATGACGGCTTGGGAGCGGTCAAACATGATATGCTATTTGACCATCAAGAGGTCGATCCCAGATCATCTGTTGAGTGGATTACCGGATACGACCATAGCTAAAGAGTTCATGGATAACATTTCCCAGAGATACGAGGTATCTTCTCTTGCGGAGCAGAGCACCTTGATTAAAGAATTATTCTCTATGAGGTATACGGGAGAATGAGGCGTTCGAGAATACATTATTAGGATGGTACACCTTCAGACTAGGCTGAAGGTGCTTGATATACTAATTCCTGATAATCTTACAGTGCATCAAGTACTAAATACTCTCCCTCGAGAGTTTGAGATGTTGGCTATCTTCTATATTTCTCAAGATAATAACTGGGACATCAATGCCTTGATTCTTCGGTGTGTTGCAGTAGAGGAAAAAAATAAGAATACTCCTCATACAACTATGTTTGCAGTTGCTAGAGGCAAGGGCAAAGTTAAACTTAAACCCCAACAGCCGAAGGGTAAAAGTAAAAGTAAGGGTAAGAAACCCAAGCCCTCTTTGAAGATTCAGACTGGACAGGCCAACATTACAAAGGGACCACGTGACCTAAAGGATATGAGGTGCTTCTTCTGTAAAAAGAAGGGGTATAGGAAGTTTAATTGTGAGAAGTACAAGCTATGGAAGGTTAAGCAGGAACTGTTAGGTAACTTCTTGACTTTTATTATTCATGAATTCAATGTAGTTATAATAACATCAAGTTTTTTGTAGTTAGATAGTGGAGCTTCTGACCTTGTTGCTTTCACAATGCAGGGGTTTAGATCCAGGAGAAGGCCGATTAAGGGAGAGAAGAAGTTGATGGTTGGCAACAATAAAGAGGTGAATGTTTTATATGTAGGAGATATAGGATTAAACCTCGATACAAGGTTTATATTAGTTTTACGATATATGTTTTATATATCATCTTTTAGACGGAACTTGATGTCTGTATCAATTTTACATAAAGAAGGTTTTTATTTTGTATTTGATTCCTCAGTTGTAAACATTTCTATCAATACAAGACATATCGGAATTGCCTTCTTATCCTATGGATTGTATAAAATGTGTCTTACTCTTAATAAAATGCATACCTCTTTTTATGTTGCCTAACCTATTATTCGAAAGAGAGTCTTTATAAAGGAAACATCGTACATGTTGTAGCATAAACGTCTTTACCATATTTCTAAAGAGAGGATTGAGATCTTGATAAAGGATAACATTCTTCTAACTCTAGACTTCAATGATATGAAAACATGTATTGATTGTTGTAAGAGTAAGTTGACCAAGATTTTTAAAAAAAACAACTCGTACTTTTGATTTATTAAACCTCATACATATAAACATTAATAGTCCCCATACAGTCACGTTATGCAATGCTAAATATTTTCTGACGTTTATATATGAGTATTCCTACTATGACTATGTGTTCTTGCTTAAGAAAAAACCTTAAGTTCTTGATAAGTTCAAGATTTTTAAGACTAAGATTGAGAACCAATTGGAAAAATCAATAAAGATAGTCATATTTGACAGGAGAGGGGAATACTATGGTAGATATGGGTTGCGGGATAAGAAAAAGGTTCATTTGCTAGGTATTTGGAATCAGTTGAAATAGTGACTTAGTTCTGTATACCAGTTAGTTCTGAGCAAAATGGTGTCGTCAAAAGGTGCAATCGCACCCTAAAGAACATGATAAGGTCAATGCAGGGTAGGACTAATCTATCTGAATACCTTTGGGGCGAAGCTGTTAAGACAACATTGTATATCTTGAATAGAGTCCCAAATAAGTCAACACCAAAGACGTCTTTTGAACTCTAGAAAGGACGGAAGTCAAGTCTTGCATACATTCGTATGTGCGGCTGTTCTGCTGAGGTAAGGTTGTATAATCCTTATGAGAGCAAATTACAACCTCGTGTCACTCGTTGCTACTTGGTAGGTTATCCTGATCTTTCAAAAAGGTACAGATTTTACTGTAGAGAAGAAGGAGTCAGAATAGTAGAATCGCAGACGGCTAAGTTTTTAGAATACGATGTCCATAATATAGGAGGATCTTCACATCCTTCAGGAGATAGTAGGGCGGATACTACAATTATTTTGTATCCGCTTCTCATATAGTTAGGTCCGATGGATGTAGGTCTAATTACTGTGCCTATGCAAGCACAAGAACCTCTACCTGTTCAGGAAGAGGTTTCTGAGATATAAGAACTTATGCAGTTACGCAAATCCAACAGAGAGAGGGTTTCTGAGATATAAGAACTTATGCAGTTACGCAAATCCAACAGAGAGAGGTAATTTGTCATCTCATCAAATTACATAATCTATTTGAGTGGGCAAGACTATAACATAAGATATATTATGGATCCAATTACTTTTACATAAGTCATTTCTGAACCCCCATACGGATATGTGGTGGGAAGTAATAAAGGATGAGATGTAGTGTATGAGGTATAATAAGATATGAGAGCTTATTGATTTACCTCAACATTACAGATCTGTCAGTTGCAAGTGGTTATTTAAGACCAAAAAAGACACACAGGGTCAAGTTGAGTGGTTTAAGGCGTGTTTGGTTACCAGGGAAATCACTCAGAGAGAAGGAGTTGACTTCAATGTTATCTTCTCTTCTGTATCCTCGAAGGATGCATTTAGAATGATGATGACAATAGTAATTCATTATGACATAAAGCTACATCAAATGGACGTTAAGTTCGCTTTTCTAAATGGAATCCTTTATGAGGAGTTTTATATAGAACAACTTGAAGGATTTCATGATCAAGATGCAACTGACAAAGTTTGTAGGTTAACTAAATCAATATACGGTCTGAAACAAACTTTCAAACAATAGTACCTAAAGTTTGATGAGGTTTTGACCTCATTCGGCTTTGTGGAAAACAAAGTTGAAAGATGCTTATACTATAAGGTCAGGGGGAGTAAAATTATTTTTCTATCACTGTATGTAGATGATTTCCTGCTTGCATCAAATGATTTGACCATGTTGTATAAGATAAAGTAACTTTTGGCCAAACATTTTGATATTAAGTATTTAGGTGAAGCATTTTTTGTTCCTGGTGTGCAAATTCACCGAGACATATCTCAACTCATTGAGCCTCTCACAAAGAGCATATATTGAACGAGTACTACAGAGGTTTAATATGGCTGACTGTAAACCTATTGTGGCACCTATCCCTCATAGTGAGATTATCTTTGACACAGTATCCAAATATTGAAGTTGAGAGAGAGGCTATGAGGAATGTCTCGTATTCTAGTGCAGTTGGTAGGCTGATGTATGCCCAAGTATGCACTAGACCGGACATTGCATTTGTTGTCGAATTGATAGGTCGATATCTGACTAACCCAAGTATGGACAATTGAAATGCAGTTAAGCAAATGTTGAGATACCTAAAGGGTATTAAGGATTATTCGTTGACATATAGGAAAGTCAACAATTTAAACCTCACAGGGTATACAGACTTCGATTTCTCTATGTGTCCGGATGATCGTAAATCTACATCAAGTTACATTTTTATTTTAGCTGATGGTGTAGTATCATGGAAAAGTGTCAAGTAGACACTAGTAACTTTCTCAACCATGTATGCAGAGTTTGTTGCTTGTTATAGAGCTGCTACATAAGCGGTTTGGCTCATAAACTTGATTTCGGGGTTATTTGTGGTAGATTCGATAGCTAGACTCATTCGGTTATATTGTAATAATTTTGCTGCAATGTTGTTCAGTAACAACAACAAGAATATCACAGAGTCTAAGTCAAATACTTGACCATAATATAGTTTATTCAAAAGAGTGACATTGAAGTGGAACACATCAGGACTAAGGAGATATTAGTTGATCCATTGACTAAAGGACTTCGCCCATTAGTGTTTTTTAAACATTTATCTAATATAGGAGTGTTAAAGTCCTTAGACAACAGTAGTTAGGGATCATTGTATTTGCTCCTTAAAAGTTTGTACATTTTGATGTATTATGACATTATGATTATTTATTAATAAAGAAGACCATTTTTATCATCAGTAATAACTGTTCTTGTGTATGGTTATAATACATATGAAAGCCTTAAAATTTGTATCGATCTTAAATATTTAAAGATCCTAGGGCATATATAAAGATTGATCTTGAGTCTATGTCATTTTGACACATACAAATTAGTATGGATATCCATAAATTTAACATAACATAGGGTATATAAGTGTTTTAATCCAATAAACATTCTCTAATACAGTTTAACATTCAGTTGAAGAACATAAAGGTTTTTTTAATACTATTTGGAATTCGATGAAAAAAATATGATTTTTTTACTACAGTTTAGCACATGTAGTTTAGCATAAAGTTGGAGAAATGGAAACCTACAAATAAAAATAATACATTTTATATCATACATGTATCATCTTAATTTGTCACACTTCATTTTCTCATTCATGTTAGTGAGATATTAGATATTCATGATTATATTGAACCTATGCTACACATGACACATATTTTTGATATTTTTCGGTATCGAAATCCTTACAGGATTGAATGTTGGACTTTCATTATCTTTAGATCGAATGTTTTAGTTTCAAAATTTGGTACCAATATAGTAACGTGACTTAACCGATTTTTTAAACTATTTTTAAACTTGAGTCATAACTGCAATTAATGCTTGTCCAAGGGGAAGAATGTAGGACAATTTTGTCATTCTCTATAAATTGAACAACTATTAATTGTATTTTCATTTTTTAATAACTTATCGGTTAAATTACGTAATTCGATCCTAACAAAGGTAATAAAGTGACTCAATAAATGATTTAGGTTAATGGGTCGAAATTTACGAAAAAATGGATCTCAATTAGTGTGAATTGGGCCCATATTAGGTTTATGATGAGGAAGTCATATACGAAACTATATGTAAAGGTTAAGGTTCCCTTTAGTTACTTGTATACTTCGTAAGCATACAGATCCTCTGACCTGTTAAGAGTACTTACGTCTCAATGAAACTGAAGAAAAACGTTAACTGAGTGTTGGTAATCAACTTCTGCAAAGATTGAAGTTCGTTTTGACATCAAAAACTGCTTGGGAATATCGGATGGAATCGAAATTAGATATTTCACATTTCCTTCATTTTTAATCCTTTCATAAACAATCTGAATTACGTAATAAGGTCTTTCCTACGTGTTACAATGTTTGCTACGGTGGATGTTTTTACTTTTAGTGTTTGGTGATACTTGTAAATTACTCGATGGGTCAAGAATGAAGTTCAGCTCATCATGTATAGGAAACTTTGTCAGCAAAAACAATTAATGAGTTTAATAACGTAATCGAGAACATTTTTCAATCAAATTCTTAATAGAAGTGATGTTCGAGGACATTCTTTTTTTTTCTGTCAAACCATTTTAGAGAGATATTCATTGATAAAACCTTGTTAAAGCTTATGAAGTAGGCCTTTCTACACCATTTAGTTAAGGTAACTTAAGTAGTTTCGGAATACACCGTACCTAGCACATATCCTATGACAAATTAGTAATATATCCATCCCGAAGCAATTGCTCTGGGGAATCGCAACCTTCTTGATGAGTGATTGTCAGTCTCATCACATATGAGGACAATTAAATGAAGAAAGTTTTGTGGGACAAAGGATCCTCACGGAAGTTCCTGATTTTTTGTTGTATTTAAAATTCAAATCCCTTTCAAATGCAGTAGGAGGAAAAGGGTGATTTAAGTATGGTCATAGAGGAATAACCAGTGTTTTGAATTTGATCATCGTCCCCTAACCTGTTTTCATTTGGTAACGGATTATCTTAAATGACAACTTCTAAGTTCCAATGCAAGTTGTTGATCTCCCTAGCTGTTAAACATAAATGTATAACATAAATTACATCACACTAATTATGTAAACCTTATCATGAGAACAATAGAAACTATACCCAGTTGAAAGCTATTGGGCTGCGAAGGACGTGTTTCCCATCCAACCATTCACGATTTGTGAAGCGCTTTGTTCCAGATGGCATAGAATTTGCTATGAACGTAACTTTAAAACTCTTTTTCTCGTTTTGTTTACCGAAAGTTAGTGATTCCAGAACAATTAACATCTACACTGATGATGTAAGCGAGGAAAATGAAACCTTATATGTCCCAGGAGTGCCTAAGTTAGTCAAGGTCCTAGAATGCTTCACGGTTGCTATTGATAATATCCACATGTGAGTGTTCCATATTGAAAAAAGAAGAGAAATAAGACTAACATATAAGCCTAGTAGGCTACTTCACCTATTGCCCATTAGTTTTAGAATGAAACCTCACTTTGGATTATGTGTGGTCTAACTTTCTGTCTCGTGTGGGCCTGTATATAACATTTCATTACTTGCGGGGAGGTTAGAATAGTAAATAAGAGTATTCAATGGGAGCTTAGAATTTGCATTTTTCATGTTCATGCATAAAATGGCCCACACATATATATTAATAGTGAAATTGTTGCACATAGAAATAATTTTACAAGCATTCATGAATAATTTCGGACATATTTGGACTGAGTTGTGATTTTTAAAATTTTGTGAATTTGGAATTTATTTATATTGGAAAATTTATTGATTAGTGGAGTTATAATATTTTTGAATTTTGGTGTTAATTTTTGAAATTTATGGAGAAAAATGGAAAATAGCAAAAATGAATCAAAAGAAGATGGGAGATAGTTATATTGTAAAGATGAGATTAAAGGAATCTTTCAATATGGGATTAAAGGAATTAGTCAAGAAAGAAATTTATTTTAAGCTTAGGCGTTAAGAAAGTGACAAGTGTCACTTGGTTAAGTTACTTCTACAACCTTGTAGAAGTAAGTTATTGATATCTGAGAGTTAAAAAAGGGTTGAGTAACATGTCTTAAGTGTCATTTTTCAGCCACCTTCTTCGAATTTCCTTTCCACACACAAAGTTTTTCATTAAAATCCTTCAGAGGGACTTTTTTGTTTTTCCTCATCCCACATCTCTACCACCACTGTTATTTATTCTTCCACCCTAAGAAAAACCAAAAGCTGGTCATTTTGCATAATAATACGTGAGTTTTGCATGGAGTTAGGGCTTGAAGATAGTTGAAGCTTTTGGAGTTTTCAACAAGTAAATAGTAAATAAATTCTTTAGAGTTATGAATTTATGAAATAAATTTGATGAATTCACTATCATCTGCATGAACATGGGATTTACTTGTATTCATCAACATTGTGTTAATGGGATAAAAATATAGATATAGTGTTATTTTAGTTTTAATGATTACTAGTGAACAGATGTTGTAGAAATGAGTTTTGGAGTTTGAAATAACAATAAAATAGTGTATAGGATAAGTGTAGAAAATTAAAGAATGAAAAAGTAGGATGCTCTATTTTCTGTTTTCTGTTTCTTTACTGTTCATGTATATATATACTTTTGAGTTGAAGAATAGTTGTAAAATGATGGTCTGAGATGGGAATGAGTGCTTAAATGGAAGTTGAGAGGAAACATGAAGATTGAGAATGAAAACTGGAATTGTAGGAAGTTGATAGAGCATGAATAGGTTGAGCACGAATTTTTGGCTTTTGATGGTTCTTTACTAAATTTGCATTTTTTTGTAGTATGAAATTATGGTGAATGAGTTTAATGAAATGGAGTGGGAAAACTTTAAATAAAAATTTGAAGTGTTGGATTTTGAAAAATAGAAGTCATCTGGAAATTTTCTGAGAATAGATGGTTAGAGTGTAGAATTTTTGATCTGAAACTTCCATAAATTTTCTGTACTGATATAGAGAGATTTTGAAAAAGTTGTCTTCATGATAAGCTTTCCATTGATATAAATTTTGTAATTTTTGGAGTTTTGGATCGAAAGTTATGGAGTTTGAAAGTTGAGTTTGTGGGTTCTGTCGTGGGTTGGAGCAGACTGTAGTGTTTTTAGCATAACTTGCAGAATACCAAACCAAATTTCATGAAATTGGTTTCATTTGGAAGTTAAGACATAAAGGAATAATTGTTCATAAGAATGTTTGGTCTAAATACTTCGTGTTCATTGTCAAAATGATCGGGTAAAAGTGAGTCAAAATTTTGATTTGGGAAAAACTGGAGAAAAAAATGGAAGAGAGGAAGAAGGAGTCGCAAGTCCACTGGAATGTCACAGTCATGCATGTGAACGATCTCAACTTCTCTGTTTATCCATTTTTTGAACATACTTTGATCGTTTTATTATAACTTCTTCATTCGATGTCCAATGATCTGATTCTTAAACCAGTGGATTCCTAACACATTTTTCTATCCATGCATAAAATTTTGTAACATTATAAATTGTTTTGAAAAAGATTGATTGAATGAAAGTGAGAGAATCTGTTGCAATGGTATGAATTGGTATTGTTTTACTGAATATACTTCGGTGTTTTGATTATATCTGAATCTATAGGATTCCAAATGAGATGATTTTTTATTTAGAGTAAACTAGAGAAATAGGACTACAAATTATATGAAAAAGTCTAATTTTGATTCAATCTCTAAAATGTTCAATTTCTGGGTGGAAGTTGTACATAGTAAGCTGTTTTTGAATAAGAACAGTCCAAAAAGTTTTGAGGTATATCTTCCAAATTTCTGAATCAAATTGAGTAATTTTCGTGTCAATAAAAACTTAAGACATTAGAAAATAACTTTGTAGAAGGAAGTGTTGCCTAATTTTGCCATTTGCTTTTTCAGATTTATTATGTAAAGTTGATCCGTATGTATATTGGAAGAAAATCTGAAGTGGTCAATGAAGTTGTGTAATTGGTTTCACATTGCTTTTTATTGGTCCAAATTATAAGT
>JANTNU010000006.1:5019002-5030303 GCA_024752395.1 Erythroxylum havanense
TGTAATAAAGCCACCCTTGCGAGCGAATGAGCCGCCTTATTAGCAATCCTACGCGTCCAATGGAAGGACAAATGAAGAAAATGACGCTTGAGTGATAAACAATCAAGGGCCAAGACTCCAATCTCTGAACTAAACGAAAACGGAGCTAAAATAGCTCGAACAGCTGTCAAACAATCAAACTCCACAATGACCTGATCATAATGTTTTTCTTTTAGCCAAGAAAGAGCTTCCCTAACCGACATAAGCTCAGCAAGAACTGGGTCAAGCAGATAAGGATAATCACTAGAGATAGCGGCAACAAACTGACCTCTATCATTCCTGAGAATAGCCGCAAAACCAGTGGCCTTCTTATCTAGAAAAGTAGCCGCATCGACATTACATTTCAGAAAGCCCCCTGGTGGTCTAGACCATCCAGAAATGATAGGTCTAACCTCCTCATTTATACCAATAACCCTCTTAAAAATCTCCCGGGAAGCTTGCCAATCTTTAATAAAATTATCTGCAAAATTAACAATCAAAACAGGAGAAAGTTGCTTACCTTGCCATAATCTTAAGTTTCTATAATACCAAATACTCCACATCATGGCAATCTGGCGTTCGATAGTGGAGATTGACGACATATGTAGAAGTTGCGTTAACAACGAATCTATCCCTTGACTGGGTAGATGCCCCTTGTTAACGTTCAAATATCGTGAGACTTCGGGCAACCCACAAGGACATGAAATAGATCTTCTAAATTACCACACAAATCGCAATCGGTATTGAATAAAACACCCTTCCTACGTAACCGGTCTTTGCAGGGGATAAAGTCATGCAGACAACGCCATACAAAATCCTTCAGCTTGGGAGGTATAGCCAAATTCCACAGCCCCAAGGACCCTCGACAAAAAGGTTACCAATATCAGTGTACATAGGGAGAGCCAACCTATACCCAGTTTTGACAGTGTAAGCCCCATTCGGAGTATGATGCCAAATAAGTTTATCTGGTGGTTTTGAACGAGCTATTGGGATCCTGGTCACACGCTCAGCGTCATAAGGCGTTAACAACCCTTCGAGTAATTGTTCATCCCACCCTGATCCCTCTTCATTAAACAAATCACACACCCTGAGATCTCCAAACTCCTGAATGGAAGGAGAGGTGATAAAGAAATTGTTAGCTTCATTGATCCATGGATCAGCAAAGACATTAATAGAGGAACCATCCCCTAGTCTCCAGCGTACGCCCTTAAGTAGGATATCCTTAGCCGCAAATATACTCTTCCAAATAAAACTTGAATTGGGACGATCTGTGGCTTCTAAAAAGCTACACGAAGGGAAATATCGTGCTTTGAAAAGTTTGCTAGGCAGAGAATCAGGAAAAGCCATAAAACGCCAACCTTGTTTAGCAAGCATGGCTAGGTTAAAAAAATGGAGGTCCCGGAACCCCATGCCCCCATATTTCTTCGGAACACATGAGCGATCCCAACTGGCCCAATGAATTTTCCTTCCGTTCTCCGTGCTCGATCCCCACCAATAGGCATTCATCATTTTCTGAATTTCATCGCAGGTTCCTCGAGGAACAAGAAATACACTCATACAATAAGCCGGCAATGCTTGTGCAATTGTCTTAATAACAATCTCCTTCCCTGGTTTGGAGAGAAACTTATTCTTCTAGCTCGAAATACGCTTACTAAGTCTATCTTTGATGAAAGCAAATACCTGCTTCTTCTTCCTCCCAATAAGAGAAGGGAGCCCCAAATATCTCCCATGGTCGAGAGGCGTGTTTACCCCTAAGATGGATTCCACTTCTTGTCTTGCTAAAGGCTTTGTATTCGAACTGAACATAATGCCTAACTTTTGAAAATTAATAGCCTACCCCGACGCTGCTTCATAGATGGCCAGTATCATCGGAGAAAAAAAGATGAACACTAGGACTACCAGGACAAATAGTCACCCCATGGATATCCCCTCTCGCCTACCTATCCCTTAACAAAGCAGACAATCCTTTAGCGCAGAGAATGAAAAGATACGGAGACAAATGATCGCCTTGCCTCAGACCACTCTTCGGGATGATAGGACCTACTTCAGTCCCATTAAATGACACCGAATAGCTCACAGTAGTGATGCAAACCATAATGAGCTCCACCCACTTGCTATCAAACCACAGCTTCAATAGGATAAACCGAAGATAGTCCCAATCTGCTCTATCATAGGCTTTATTGATGTAAATTTTGAGAGCTGCCTCCCCATGTTTCCCTTTCCCCTTATTCTTCATATAGTGTATGATCTCAAAAGCAACCATGATATTGTCAGTGATGAGCCGCCCTAGGACGAAAGCCAATTGCATATGAGAAATGATCCTCGGGAGCAAGGTCTTGAGTCGGTTCGCAATCACCTTAGCTATAAGCTTGTATATGATGTTACACAAAGCTATCGGCCGAAGATCTTTCATGCTTGTAGGATTGTCTTTTTTTGGAATTAAAACAATGATTGTATCATTTAATGTGCCCAGAAACTCACAGTACTCCATCCAACTTCGACAGTTATCAAAAATATCTACTCCCATAATAGACCAACATTTCTGAAAAAATGCTGGGTTCATACCATCAAGGCTAGGGGCCTTGTCCGGATGCATATCAAACATTGCTGTCTTGACTTCGTCCATTCTCACAGGAGCTAGAAGGTAATTATTATCCTCTTGATTCACAACCGACTTCACCGAGACAAAATGTCTGAAATCAGTACCCCCCGACACTTAAAAAAGCTGATGAAAATAGTCAAGGATGACCTTTCCCACACCTTCATCATCTACTACTAACACTCCAGTATCATCCACTAGCGAAGTGATATGGTTCAAACGTTTCCTCTTAGACGCCTGAGCATGAAAATATTTCGAATTAGCCTCCCCATATTGCATCCAAAAGATCTTTGACCTTTGTTTCCAATAAATATCTTCCTGAGCAAGAAGACAATTAAGCTGCGCTTTTAGACTCCTATAAGACTCATATTGATGATTATTTCAAGCTATCTCCATTTTCCTCTTGGTAGTATTGATATGTGTAGAAAAATTAGAGCCAATATGTTGCTGCCATTTTGTCAAGCTAACTCCACACGCTTTAATCCGAGATAGAATGCTCATGCCAACGGTTTCCTCCCAAGCTCCCGAAATAGTCTCACAAAAATCCTCCTCAGCAAGCCAATTATTCTCAAACATGAAACGTCTGCATTTTTTCACTGGAAACCGACATACAGCCACCAACTTGATGGGGTTATGATCAGACGTGGATTTCACCAAATTGTAGAGTCTATGAAAAGGAAAGTTATCCATCCACTCCTTGTTCACAAAGGCACGGTCTAACCTTTCCAAAACACGTGAGTTAGAGTCTCTCCCTCTTTCCCAAGTGTAACCATATCCAAGAAAAGGAATTTCAACAAGGTTGCAATCCGAGATGCATTGACGAAAACCTTCCATCAAAGAGCTAGGATAATCCCCTCCACCAAGTTTATCATTAGCCGACAGAAGGTTATTAAAATCTTCGAAACAAACCCAAGGCATGGTATGTAAGCGGGACAGAGAACGTAGGAGCTCCCAGCTAGCTCGTTTTCTAGCATAGTCGGGATAACTATAAAAACCAGTTAGACGCCGTTCTTGCCCGGACTTCGGTATGGATCTCCTCCGGCCATTCCCGACAGAGCTCCTCCTCCGACCTATCAAATAACTGGGGACAGCTGGATTCGCTATGCCCGATGATGCCGCACAGGTAACAGATAACAGGGAGGCGTTCATAGCTGAAAATGATTTCTATCTGGTTCGCTCCCTGCTTTCTTATAATCTTCTTCCTCATGAGCGACTCTTCCACATTAATCCTGACCCGAACCCGCATATAACTATTTCAGTAGTTGCGTCTACGCTCTGTATCATATTCCAAAAAGGTTCCCATCAAGTTTCCAATGCTTTTTGCTAATGCCTCCGACGCAAAACCCAAAGGGAGACCATGAAATTGTACCCAAACATCAGTATTGATGAAATCAACGTCCGCTGGACTCTCCCCTTCCTTCCATTGATGGACCAACAAAACACATTTGTTAAACGATCACGACCCTCCAGCTAGCATCTTCTTCATATCCAGATGGTGATAAAACTGGATTATGTAAAGGTTGTATGCTTCCATCGGTTTGATATACGCTCCCCGCATAGGGCGCCACAGATTCAACATCGTCCTCTCAAACGCATCTGCGTTAATCGTTCTTTCACCTACCAACTTTCCTAACAGACAAAGCTCATGGTTTATCACCTCCTGTGGAGTATCTTCCGTAGGGGTCACAAACTCAGCCTCTTCTTTCTCTCGGATAGTCAGGTTATGCATAGTAGATTCCATATTGCCGAAACAGAGGCCAAAACAACAGAATTTTAGAAGAAAACTCTCAACAACTCACCATGCCCAAAAAAGGCATGACCAAACTTGCACTCTGTTTTAGAGAAACCACAAGAGGCAAGACACAGTTTAACATCAGAAGTTAAGTACACCCAATCATTTCATATTTGAACCTTTTAAATTCGTAAATTAGTTGACAAGTTTCACTAATTGTTTAAAAGGGTAAAATAAGGTATTTAATAGCTTTTTCATTAATAATCAACCATTGAAATATTATTATTTTTGCAATTTTCTTTATTTTTTAATAAAGTGGGTGCTGATTTTTTTCTTATTTAATGGCCCTGTAAGTCAATTTTGTTTTTAGTTAGGACATGTTAAGCGACAAACAAAAATAATTAAAATCAGGATGATCTGATAAATTATGTGTAAAGTTCTTGAAAACGAAGCACAGAGCATGCCGATATCTTCCATTTCTTGATGAGCCGCTTCTACAACTTGGAAGCAACTGGGACTTGGTGAGCAATTCGAAGATGTTCCTTAGTTTGTAACTTGAGATTGAATTCTTGCAAGTACGAATGGTAGCAATTTATAATTTTCAATAGAAAAAACCTTGTAAATGACAATTTTGTTCTTGAGAATTATGTATATCCTGGCTATCACATCATATAAGATGTTCAGTTCAGTCCTACTAAACTATTTTAACATCTTGTCGTGAGCACAAGAAATTATATTAGCAAGATGTGAGACATGCCAACA
Source organism: Erythroxylum havanense (assembly GCA_024752395.1). Taxonomy (NCBI): domain Eukaryota; kingdom Viridiplantae; phylum Streptophyta; class Magnoliopsida; order Malpighiales; family Erythroxylaceae; genus Erythroxylum; species Erythroxylum havanense. The sequence goes on from JANTNU010000006.1 coordinate 5,024,114, forward strand.
ATCTAAACTTGAACACTGGCAAGGACTGCTTGAGAAAAGAAAAACTCACGACATATGCAGGAACCTACACGTTCTTGAGGTATCAAGAGTCTGCTAGGCAAATTCTTGCACATAGAACTTACCAAGGAGAAACAAGTATACACAACTACCTATTAACGACAAAACCATAAATGATTTGACAGTGAGTACAAAAGTAAGGAAGATGACCAATGCTGTGATTTTTCAGGTTCTGGTGCTTTGAGTGAATGATCTACGATTGCCTGGGCTCAGGGGACTCTTGCACGATGCTTTTCCCTCTCGGCTCCCTTTCAAGACGTAGCCTGGAGGATTCCATGGAAGAGATCTTGTCACTGTTAATGGTTTTGGTTTTACTGCATCAAAAATCAACAAACTTTGGTCTCATTATCCCATTTCATTTATTAAAATCACATTTCTAGTAAGATATTATTAAGTTCACAAAGAGTGTGAGAACGGTGATGTATATGACCAAACGTCTGGGTTTATAGCTGATCACCTGTAGCTTTTCTCATCCTCACCGCAGTAGTTTTCTTTCTGGACATGGTTTTCTTGCCTAGAGATTCGCAGTTGCTGTCTAGGCTAACATGATTCTTCTCTGCTGGCTCAGACCGAACTGACCTCAAATCAGAAGGCATTTTCATCTCAGAGAACACTGGACAAACCGACTTCACATCAAAACAAACTGCCTTGGTGTCGGGAGCAACATCAGTTGCTAGTAAAATTGGATCCTCAAAAACAGAATTATTTTCATCCCAGCCATTTGAGGCTCCTTCACTTGCTGATTCAGAGTTTTTAAATTTAATAGTCAATGCAGTCTTTTCTCTCTCCACAAGCTTATAAACGAACATTTGAAATGGTATTTGTGACATCGAGGTCGATTCAGAACTGGACTCTCCTGGAAACTTCTTTAAGAATCCGACCTCCAGGTCGGAATAATCTACAGGTGGTGACTTCATATCAGGCTGGTCGTCAACAGGATTCATTGCAAGAAATTTCTTGACGTACCGCAAAACCCGACATATGGAAGAGAAACTTGGACGATAACTTGGGTCAGTGTGCCAGCACTTTTTGGTCAAGTTCACAAGGTATTTTGGTGAAAGGAATGGAAATAATGGTCTCTCCCCTGCTCTTATGTTTTTTATCATCTGGGACAGGTCTCCTTGAAGATGTCCATCTTCAAAAGGAAGTTTGCCCGTCAAGAGCTCAAAACAGAGCATACCAAAGCTATACACATCTGCTTTTTCTGTGTACTTACAGATGGTGTTTTTCCCTGCCTGTTGTTTCTCTGCAAGTACTTCCGGGGCATGCCAAATACAAGGGTCTACATCATTCTGGTTAGTTGATGAGTAATGAGAAGGGTGATTTTCCACAGAAGTTAATCCAAAACCTGATACTTTGACATGAAAATAACCTTCGCTGGCCTTCCTTGGTTTGACATAGACATTACTAGGGTTCAGATCTCCATGACAGACCTTCCGCGAATGAAGATATTCCATACCTCTTGCAACCTGAAGCATTATATCAACCACGACAGGGAGAGGGAACAAAATCCGCCTTCTTGGACTGCTGCTCTCCTTCATGTGGGAATAAAGATCCTTGGTCATCAATTCCATTACAAGGAAGCATTCCTTATTTTCCTCGTCACTGAAACCACAGAGGTATTGAACTATGTTGGGATGAGAAAGTGACAAGAGTGTTGATATTTCAGACCTTAATGGTTCGATGTTCTCAAAGAAATGTCTCAAAGCAAAGCCCTCTCCTAGCCACTGAATTTCCTTGTATTGGCTTCCTCCTCCCAAACGTCTTCGTACTTGGTAATCTTCTCCGCCTATCAAAATTGAACTTGGGCCCAGTTTTCCATTAACCAGCTCCTGTCCATTTAGTTTCTTTAGCAGTAGATCCCCGAGTCTATTCTCATTCTTTGTGAGAGATCCTGTAGTTTTCTTCTGCTTAATTGCTTCAATAAGAAGCCATCTATCTTCACTTATAGCAGTTCCAATTTGACTACAAATTTCTCGAGGTATTAGATACTGCTTTCCAAATCTGGTCTGAAAAAGTTTTGGATCAGTCCAACATCTATCATACTTTTTTGCTAGCATTATTCTTTTCCTTTGCATTTCCTGCCGATCAAGTCCTGATATCTCTCCAGCAGTCTCGATTGCCTCGATTACAGCAGGAAAGTGGTTAAGCAAGTTGTGAATGTGAAACTCTACCGAATCCTTGTTTTGATGGAGGTAAACAACTTTGCCCCACCAATCTCTGTGATCCAAGCATCGCCTAACATATAGTTCTACTTCTTTGAGGATCCTGTAAAGCTCTCTCAAGGGCTCTTCAAGGGGTTTCCATTTGGTGTTCTTTTCTTCTAGTTTTAGGTTCAGCTTGATCTCCTCTGCAATTGTGGTGAAGGCCAATGTGGAGATGTCCAGCAGCAAACAGCACTGCCGTTGATTGATCTGAATGTCGTCCTGTAACACCATCAGAGCCTTCAAACTTCCTAACACCTCCCCTATCTGGCGGAATTGCTCCATTGAAGGTGCTGAATGGAGCAAACTTTTGCCTTACCCAAAAAAATGCGAGAAAACGCTTTTAATTGTTCAAAAGTTCAACCACCGGAGGAAAAACAATGGCCTGCAGTCGAAAAGATTTTAATACAAAAGGATCATACAAACATCATACTTTTTCCCTGTCAAGAAACCTAATATAAAGCCAATCAGGATCATATATCATTCATTGAGCAACAAAGTTTGAGCTAATAGCACAGTTATTGTGATATTTTCCTATCATCATCATACGTCTTAACCCCGGCCTATTAAACTATGCTTGGCGATATGTTCTGTACAAATATGACAGCTAAACGTATGTAACAATAAAAAGAGAGGAATTCAGTCTGTACCTGAAATGAAAAATCATATAGTCAGGTCCATAGTCAAGTCCAACTCCGGGTCCTGGAAACCTGCTTCCAAGGATTGATTTTTTCCCCCAGCCCCGGAAAGAATCTGAGGAAGCCCTCCCCAATCTGATCAAGCATGAAGATGAACCCATCTCTATAGGCTATGCAGAAAAAAAATGCAAAAAAAAAGATCAAAAACAAGACTAGGAATCAGAGGCAAAACCTGACCAGTTTACGTAACCAAAAAGGAGCCTCCCCAAGGAACACTTGTACAATCCAAAAAACCAGACATAAACCCCTCCAGACAAAAGAATGGAGAAACGGGTTGTCAGAGGCCGAATTTCAGGGAATATCTGCCAAACAACCCACTAGTTACAACTGTTTTCTTATATATTTTCCATTACCATATCTTAGATTTCCCTATTATGAACCTTTCTTCTTTTCGAATACTAATTAAAAGAAAATGAATGGGAAGAAAAGAACTAAAAGAGAGATTGCAATGGCCGTTGAACAAGTCCCGGTTTCTACGGAGTCTTAGAGTTTCGTTTTCGTTAACGTTAATGCCAACATACCGTTATTTGTTCCTTAACTGTCGTTTCTATTGTTCTGGCACGACGTGGCTGGACCCCAGGGTTGACGTGGAGCATACAAGATGAAGGTGGTGTAGAAACTCGAAAATTTCAACGGCCGTGGATTTAACGAAACAAGGGACAGCGACGTGGAGTCTTATAATAAGGTTGGATGTGGCCTTCACATCCTCTCGCCGTTGAACGCGCCTGTTAAGTGATGAGACGGCGAGTTGTCCACGATGTTTGATTATCGTTAATAGTTTATGCAAGCAAATAAAACTGATTAATGTCACTATTAGTTAGTTAGTGCTGTTCTTTATTTTAAGTTCCTTTCAGCCCTGACATACTATACGCATGCGTATTTGAGGCGTTCAAGGAAAATGGTTTGAGTTTATTTCAATTTATTTACCTTATATATAGACGTCATCTAAATGGTCAAACACAACTAAGAACAAAAAAAAAAAAAAAGCAAGTTGAACAAGATTATAATTTAAAAACTATCTTCATTGCTGAAACTATAGTTCCGGCTATTTCAAGCTAGAATTTACCGGTGAACCACCAGCCTTTTAAAAGCTGAAAGAGAACGCATAGGAGATCGGAGAACTATTAGTCAGCAAAACCTGATCTTGGGAGAACATACAGTGATATTGGCTGATAATGATTGGAAGTTAGAAATAGAGATCAGGTGTCTAGCGTGTGATATCAAATTTAATATGTAAATTTTCGTATTATTAATAATTTTTAAAGAAAAATTTCCAATTTAGCATTCAAAATTTTCAATTGAATAAACTTTTGAAACCTTAATAATTCAATTTAAACCTTTTTCCTAATATGTTTGAAACAACCTCTATACTAGTTAGGGTTAATGTTATGTACTATTAGACATCTCCTAATTCTGCAAAACAACAGAATTCATTCTAAGTGTTGTTGTTGTTGTTGTTGTTGTTGTTAATATGATTAATAAATTAAGTTGTTGTTGTTAATAGGACTAATAAATTAACATTCAATGTGACATTTAGTAGACATGTCACATCATCAAAAATAATATTTTTGAACTGAATTGCAACAAATTTAAAAGGTTAATCATTTAATTGAAAATTTTAAAAGCTTGAGTACTAAATTGAAAAAATCTTAAAAAGTTAGACAATTTTAAATATATTATCTATGAAAGAATTAATGTCAAGAAATGATGATAGGATCTGATTCCACACATAGCGGAAGAAATTTTTTTTTTGGCTTAAAATCAATTTTACTTTTAAATTCTATAACATCATTAATGAAAAAAAACATATTAAAGTATGAGCCAAAAAATTTTACCTTAATAATATTTGATAATTTTCTTATATTTTCTTTCAAACTGGTTTCTAAAATAGGTTTATCACTATTGTAGTTGCATAACATTATGCCTTTAAATGGTATCCATACAAATTGGTTGAGAAAGCTCTATAAGTGGTGAAAAGAAGGGAAAGAAATGAGTTTTAGTTCCTTCGGAGTCTACTCCATTAATAATAGGGTCTAAACTTTTTTAGTGATTTATTTGAATTTTAATTTTAATTATAATTAAATTCACTACAAGAAATTAATACAATCTGCGATATTTTATTGATAAAACGTCACGGATTGTAATTTTTTTTTGAAAAGTTCAACTTTGTTACGACGTTTAAAAAAACGTTGCAAATTTTATAATACTTTTGCAACATTTTTTTTGTTAAAACGTCACAAAATAAACACCACTACGCTTTGCAGAGTAAAACGTCGCCTATTCTTTAATTAATAACCTAAACAAATATAAGCAAAAAACCGTAAGAGAGAGGGAGGAATGAAATTTTGATTTTCGGCAGCCAGGAAAGTAGAGAAACAGGAAGAAAGAGAGATGGGAAAGAAAACAAAAAGCTTTAAGAAAGGGAAAGAAAGCATGGAGAGCCAAAAGCATGGAGATCCAATATAAGCAACGAAGACATGGACAATTTTTTCAAAAAATCAACAAAGGACGCTCTCTCAAGCAGCTCTCTTTCCCACGTCTAATGATTCCCTCTTCTTCGTTGACAAATCCAAAGTTGTTTCCTTATAAATTTTAGAAAACTTTTCCTATTTATGTCTTGATTTTTGTTATTTTGGGTTGATTTTTTTTTGGTCCTTTGGGGGTTTTGGGTGACATCTTTAGTCCTGGTTGTCGTGATTTCTAAGGGATTGAAGGATAAAAGAGCTGCCTTTAATCAAATTATTGTGGAGTTTGGGACTTAGAGGACAGCTCGTTGACTCTTTGGTATTCAGCTCTAGGAGATATAATAATAGTCTTGTTTGGAATTATGGTCGAGCAAGAGGGTTTTATTGGGTTTTTTCTTTTCGATTTTGATCTAAAGGTTGAAGTTTGAGTGTGCATTTCAAGTGTTGAAATTTGGGTTTTCGGGGAATTCATTGATTTTCGGTCCCTGCATCAAGGGTTTCACATCAATGTCTTGAAGGTGACAAATACGTTGTGTAGCGCCCCCTCACCGCAGGGTACACATCGGGACGCCCGTAGGTCACTCCGACACGTATCCCATGATAAAGGTGCACCACCAGAATATTTCTACTAATATCCAAATAATTAAAACATAATATAACAGAAATCACTAAATTTTTAAAATCCAAATTATCAATCTGATACAGTCATCCAATAGCAGAATAGACAAGTCTATCAGTCCCCTAAACAAAACCAAAAAGGAAACTG
>JANTNU010000006.1:5033453-5053229 GCA_024752395.1 Erythroxylum havanense
AGTTTATGGAGATCTTTTTATCCACTTTTTAGAGGTGCTCAAACCTACTTTTTTTTTTGCTTAGATCATCATCCATACCATACTCCTCGAAAATTAATAGAGATGGTAACACGAAAACTGTACTATAAATGGGCTGGTTCTGTCCATCTTTACCATAGAATTGGGCTCCTCAAGCACTTGTACACCTGAACTATTTGGTTTGGTAAGTGGGGACTGTGTTCAATATCAGTTGCTCTTTTCTTTACGACAACGTACTACGATTCTGTAAACATCTCATCCGCCACTGTATTTGCGTCCTGACCCCTCTATGTATACGTAAGACTACACTATACCTCTAATGCTGGCCACTCACCATCTATTACATTCATTATTTCTCAACTATTAAGGAGTCAATGTTATGAATGCCAGTTTCTTATCGTAACCTCAATTGATAAAATTATTTTGTACGATAGTAAATTGTATTTTTAAAATTTTGTTAAATTTATAAGGTAAATTTATAATTACATTTTAAAAATCGTTATTATATTCTAAAATGTTTACTTTAATTTTAATAAATAAAATTCTTAAATTAAATTATTTTTTTAAATATTATAATAAGGGAATAAATTCTGATTACATAAATTTTAAAAAATATTTTATAATTTTAAAAAAATTAATTTTAAATGACGTGTGGTATCAACGAGTACCAAAAATTGTATTGTACCAACATTATATATTGCATTCATAACTTTGTTTAAAACTCATAATTTATATTAAATGCTCATTGACTACTTTTATTCTTCAAACATTGTTTTCATATTGCTTTCTTAATTTTAATCTCATAGCGGCATAATTGGTATTTACTTAAAATTATTTGTAATTCTAATTAAAATTTAATTGAAATTAAAATTTAATTTTAATTAAATTACTAAAACGTCCAAAGTTTATTATAAATAGGCTTAAGGTTTATAAAGCTAACACTTCTTGCTTAATCCTCTCTGTAAGAGTTACAAAGTTCTCTCAACTTGTTATGTGGATTCCGTTAGAGTTCGGATACTTGTGCGACTACGGTGGTTGAGACGAATCAGCGTTAAAAACAGTTCGAAAGATACGATAAGACATAAATTAAGCTTTGGAATAAGATACGAATTAAATTTTCACTTTGTTATGATTTTTGTTAAACATTTTATAGAATTAAATAGATCTTAGTTTTCGAGAAATCAAAACTTACGAAAAAAGTTTCATAATTATTCCACTGTGGTCGGGATCGAATCTCGAACCAATTTCCCTACAATAACTTGTTGCATAAATACCTATTTTAAACAATTAACCATTTATTGCGAATATTTACACATTTTAAAGCAATTTTAACTTGAGCCAGCGTGATTATATATTTATCTAATAAAATAATATCAATATAAATTATTTAGTACAAATGGAAAATAATATTATTTATGACTATTTGATTATCATACCATAGTCTCATCAGCATTATTTCCACAATTAATATTAAATGATTTTGTTATTTTCACCTATTTTTAGTTGTACATAGTTAACATATATTCTTACAACATGACTCAGTTCAAGATTTAGAAATTGCAGATTACTATTTTTCAACGAAATATTTAGTAATTTGTGATAGACTTCAATTATTTGGATACTTATATCAGTTACTTCAAAAGCAGTGACTAATTATAGTATATTAGTTTTAATATCAAACTTAGAATGTAATATTTGGATTATTTTAGAATTCAAACAACTGCCACACTCGATTAACGTCAAACAATTATCAAATTTGATATTCAATAAGTTCATAATTGTGTAAGTATGTTCAAGACTAATGATAAATACATGACATGGGATTCTGAAAGGAGGGAAATGAAATCTTTAGTATTGTTACTTTATGTTAAAACATTCATTGCAATGGTATAGAACATGAAATAAAGAGGATATCTTTTATATAAAAGAATTACGAAACATATTGAAGCAAACCTACTCATGCAACCTGGAACATCTTCAAGGAAAGGAAATCTCTCCTGCATATCCATCATTTCAACATTCTGAATTTGCTACAACATAAACAGACAAGGAGGTGAAGTCTACCCTTTCTTCAAGCTTCAGCCAAGAAGTGCTTAATCTCGAGAAGAAGCAACTATATTAGCGAATTTCAAGTTTGAGACAAGTTATCGAACTCGAGAACTACTTCACACGTTATCGATTTTGTTGAACAGTGCCCATCTTCATATTTAGGTGGACTAAACTCTTGAAACCAATGATTGTAGTATCCTAAGAAATCCTTACGAACAAGTAGTTTTTACAAGCTGTGATTATCTTCTCTTGATGCCTCGACTCCCATGTTCGATATGCTGATGTCATGCGAACGTCTGAAGGAGTTGGTGGCAATAAACTGCCGTCTGCCGACATTTGGAAAAACCACAGCCCCTAAAACGCTCCTCTTAGAAAAGATTTGACAAATGAAATATGAGTTGCCCTTTGGAGGTCCTTCACATTCAAGAGCTAGCATTCCTGGTGGTATCATGAAGAGCCATGTGTCCTTCACTAGATGTAAATCCAACCAATGTGCGCAACACATTTCACTCTAAACTCACCACTTCATCGCTTCCTGGATCATCATGACCTAGTGGCCCCGTCCCTGAAACATCTTTTAAAAGATTTTGCACAAAAAATGGAATTGAAGATGCGAATCTTACCCACCAAGAAGAGTGATACTTCGATTTTCAAAAGGAAAGAATAAAAGTTGAGAACTTCGTTCTCTCTGTTTCGGACAACTAACATGGACTTACTTTGATTACATTCATAAATTAATCCTCATAATTGTAACTGTTTTTCGTAAACAAAGATGTGAGTTTGCAAGTTTGAAGCCATGTAAGTGAACCTTCCTCATTCAGATGTTGGCTTGCAGGACAGGACCACATAGATAATTACTTTATCATCTTGCACAATTCTATTCAGCCAAAAACGAAGTCAAAGGTTGGCTTTCAATCTTTTTCACCCATTTTATGTTTTATTTTACTTTGCCCGCCGGAATGGAACACCGTCTCGTGTGTCACGCCATACGGTCAATCGATGAAAAGAACCTGACAACTAGGTGTATGTAAGTATTTATAAGTCGGTTCAATGTAATGAACTACAAACTTGGCTCGACTTGTAATTTCCTGTGGTCAGCACATTTCCAGAAGTCATCTTCTTAACAATTACAATTCTAAACAGGAAGATTTGAAGGGGCACATTTCTAGAAGTCATCTTCTTAACAATCACAATTCTAAACAGGAAGATTTGAAGGGGTACTGATCAACTTGCATATTTATCACATGAGAACTAGATGAAAATTGGTTAATTCCATCTCTTCCGTAGATTATTTAAGTCATTCAGAAACTACGGTACGTAATTGATAAATCTAGGAAAGGCTTTCCCTTTTGTCTATTCTCGACTCAAAAGAAAAACTGCAGAGAAAGATAAACGGATAATTTAAACAAAAAGTGTCTCTCTTTTAAATCCAGCTGCTCATCTAATCCTTGATATTGGTATCCCTCATGGGCCATGACATATCTGTTTGTCTGCACCAGGTTGATGTTTAGTCATTGATTATGCCATAATACCCTTAGCTAGATTTTCCACTTGTCCCTAGTTGGTTTATAACTGGCCAGCTAATAATTCATAGTGCTAACTGGGAAATCTTTTCAAGTGCTAAAGTGGGTCACTCGCATCTCACGTAGCAGTTAATCAGTGAACCAGAAGGCGGAGGAGGAATTCACAGCCACAGATGCTACTATCAAAGGTGGGGCAAGGAGGGTTTACACTAGCTGTTTTTGTGCTTGTAATAGTAATGACTAGTTAGGGTTCTAGATTCCCGTTTTGCTCATGGGAAACTAATAAATACACGCTAATAAATAATCCCGAGTCACCATTTCCCACGTACACAGCAGTTGACGCCGTCTTCTGTTAGTTCACGCGTTTACGGTATCAACAAAGACTTTTCGAAAGTTCTCTTCTAGCTCTTTTTCGCTTTCCTTATGGTTTACTTGGATAGATCATTCTCTGAAGTTGCTTAACCCAGATGTTAAGACATTTCTTCTCTCTGTTTCCTGATAGAGTGTGGTAGTTTCATAAATTTCAATTTGACTATAATTACTTGTAATTAAGGTTTTGCTGTCTGTCGGTTACTAGATATAAAGTTGTTGTATCAGCAACTGTTAATTTTTTTTATACCAAACGAAAACTGAGAAATAAATATGAAATTAAAAATATCAATGCCGAAATTTGATAACACAATTTGGCATACATTGCTTACGTGTGCGGGGTCCTCACCCAACTTAATTCTTTCTCTAACGATAATAGTTTTGAAAAATCGAAGGAAGTAGTCGTTTCGCAAACTTTTCAATTTTACAACGAATGTCTCTAACACAAATAAAAACAACAACAATTAAAAACAAAATAACAAATAACACCAAAAATTTGATAACGCAATTCGACACATCTTGTTCATATTTGTGGGGTCGTCATCCAGCTTAATAACTTTTACCGAAGTACAATAGATTTACCCAAGGCTTTACTAAGTCGATATTACTCAACCCTTAACACAGTCTCTTAACCTCACTTTCCGTTAAAGAATTTCACACTCAGTAACACGACCGACTCGTGTTAACCTTGTCAGAAAATTTTTCTAACTACTTCACTCAAACGACAATTAATAAAAATAACTCACGTACTTAATCAACTAAGAGTTGAACGACAATATATTTGAAATAAAAGAAATAACTTCTCAATGTGTTCCGCTACTCTGAAATGGATCTGAAAATTGTTGACAAAAATTAGCAGAATCACGCAATACTTGTCCATTTATTTGATGACAAAATCACTCTTGAGAGTGAAGAGATCAATTATGTAAGGAGTCCATTACGCACACAATACAATGCATCCTTAAAACCAATTAACACACTTCACCTTCTAATGCCCACTGCATCAGACCAACACCTGGAATTTTGAGTTCACCACTGGTATATCACGCACACACACGAAGCACACCCATGACATAACTTGTATCACTTTTTCAATTCAATTAACTCTACTATCTAGGTTGACACCAACACACACATTGACTTCTCTATTGCCGCACACTCACTGCACCATTGAATTATCTCACTCAATGCACAAATTGTTCTCAGCTATCTTGCCAAGTAATGTTGTTGCCGTATGTCTTTCTTCATTGACCATTAACGTACAACCCCCACAACCACTCAATGTCGCACACACACTTTCTTCACTTTAACATCCACTGTACATTTAACTGCAAGACTCCAAAATTGCCTTCAGCTATATCATCGAGATATACACGACACTAACTCCCAAAAGCCCTTGACCCACTAAACAAAAACTAATTCCCTTCTTTTGCTATGTCCAAAAAATCCACGCAGTCGACAATCCAATTACTAACATAATAATAGACTTCAATCCAAGATAGGGTTCTTTTTCAACTAGAAAATTATCCATATAGCTTTTAAATTCAAATCATTATCCAATTAATATGTTATATGTCTAATTAATAAATAATGTCAAAACTAAATAAAAGATATATAACATATATGTTAACAATCTCCCCTCTTCCAGCATTGTTTGTCATAAATGTGAAACTCCTCTTAAATAACATAATTGGATATATAAGTATCAAATTCACAATTTATATGACAAATACTCCACCTTAATCAAATATCAAGTTCCAACCAAAGAACATCAAGTTTATTCAATCATCCAAATTTCTTCTCCTTGGGACAAAAAGATGTCAAAAAGTACGACAAATAGTCATGCATACACCTTAAAATCTCTCTCTGAATGGAACATTCACCATAAACAATCTGATGTCTCCCCTTTGGGACAAAACAATATCAAAACACATAATCATAATAATCAACAATAGGTAAAACAGAAGAATCATAAACACACCAAGAAGACAAATTATTACCATTCAAAATACTGAGAGATATGCTCGAAAGAGAGAGAGATCTATACTGATGAGAGAGCATAAGAGTCTTTAGTGGAGCCAAATAGAAATCACAATGCAAACTACTAAAAAGATAGAATAACAATGGTAACTTAAAAACTAAAGAACTAAAAAAGATTTTTTTTACATTTCCTCCTTTTTTAAAACAACATAAAAAATAATTAAAAAATGTAAAACACATAATCTCTGTGCCTCTTGAAGAAATTCAAACCTGGTCTTTTTCTTCATCATATTATCTTTGTCAGCGATTTTTTCTTCTGAAGTAACTGACTTGTCCCCTGTCTAACTGGTTTCTTTACAAACAATAACTAATTATGAAGCTAGACAACTTCTTGTTTTTCCTTCACAATGTCTGTGTCTGTAATTGACCCTTTCTAATCCAAGTATGCTTCGGTATCATGGGTTGCTATTGGAAATTTAATGGAGAGTGTCTAAATTTTCAATTATTACCCCTTTGAAATATCATTTGTAACATCTTATAATATCTCGGCCTTATGTGGATGATAACTCAAAAATGACACGTCTATATAAATCTTCAATCCTTTCTCGACGTTTCTTCTTCTCGGATAGATCTAGACATATTATTTTTCTCCTCATTCACTTTAGAGTACTCACACTTATAGTCAATTCCTTGAAGATCCCCTTTAACCTTACCAATTTTCATTAATTTTTCTAGTTTTTGTGTGCCTCCATTCAACATTCTCAATCCCTTTTCGGCATTTACTAATTTCATTCTAGCTTTACCAAGCTCATCTGACGTCAACATCAATTTCTTTTCTAACTCTTAGATGGTGTTCTTCATGGGGAGATTCTCTTCCTTCAATCTTTTATTCTTTTTACATATTTTCACCCTTTTCTTGTGTTAATTCGTAAGCCTCATAAATATTTCCCTTTTTGTCATCTAAGACACTTCCGTCATTGTCATAATTTGATATTAGATCTTGAGATGAGTTGTTTTTAAATTTTCCAAATCTTCCTTTTTTTCGACTTCAGTTACTTCCTTCTCAGTTATTGTTAAGCAAGTAACTGGACTTTTGCTATGTAAGGAAATCAACACAACACCATTAGCTATTTCTTCTTCACTACCATATTCACCCTCGTAATCATTCTCACTCCAGGTACTTATGAAAGACTTTCCTTTTCACTTCTTCAAAGTATTAGCACGTTTGGATTGAATGTGTCCAAAACCTTGACTTTCATGATATTGAATTCTCCTTGCCTTCCTTTCTCCCTTTTGAGTTTTGGCTTGTTTGAAGTTGTTGTTCGATGAGTTCCCATATTTTTGCCTCAACTCGGGTCTATCATTTTTCACTCTCTTCAGCCACTTACTGAGCTCTCGTGTTAATAACTCAATATCCTCATTCTCATCAGATTCATCTTCTAAGTCATTCACAACTTTACCAATCTCAGCTTGTAATGCTAATCCTTTCTTCTTCTCTGGATTGTCCCTCAACAAATTCATTTTGAAATTGGTAAGAATTCCAATTACCTTCTCCAATGACAAGTCATTGATACCATGAGCCTCCTCGATTACTACAATTTTTGAAATAAATCTTGGAGGTAATAATCTAAACGTCTTCTTGACTAGTTTCAGATTGGAATATTTTTTTCCCCAATTGATGTGCCTGATTCACTATATCTCATAATCTTTTATGAAAGTCTCCGATACTCTCATTTTCATCCATTCTCAGTTCTTCAAACCTCACAGCTAACATTTGTAGTTTCGACGCTATTAGAGATTTGGATCCTTCATGAATAGTTTGCAAAACATCCCACTCTTTTTTAGTCGATTCACAGGTTGATATCATTGTGAAACGTCCCTTATCAATAGCACTAAATATCGCACGCATTGCTTGTGAATTTTCAAGTGCACTTTCTTCTTCGGCTCTTGTCCATTCATATGGATCTTTTTGAACTGTCTGTAATTTATCATCAGTGATCATCAGATGCGTCCACCCTTGTAAGAACAAATGCCAAGCTTTCGTGCCCTGAGCTTGGATGAATACTTTCATCCATGATTTCCATACAGGATAATTGAAACTATCCAATACCGATGGCTTGATAATTGATGCTCCTTCTCTTATGACCATGTTCGTGAAACTAAGATCTGCATCAATTTGCTACCAAGTTATGAATTAGTGACTTTACTCTGATATCAATTGTAATAACCCAGACCACTAGCTCATAGATATTGTCCACTTTGGGTTACCCCTCGGATCAAACCCCTTACAGTTTTGCTCATCCCACCCTTAAAAAACGTTTATTAGAGGGAGAGGTATCTATACCCTTATAAGGCGAACTTCGTTCTCTTATCTAATTGACGTAGTATCTCACACTCTCCACCCTCCTTAGGGCCCTATCCTCTTTTGGGCCCAACCTAGCTGGCATAACGGTTAGGATACCGGCTCTTATATCAATTGAAAAACCGAAGGGCATAGTCGTTTCATAAACTTTCCAATTTTATCACAGACCTATCTAGCACAAACAAAAACAAAAATAATCAAAAATGAAATAACAAATAACACTATAAATTTGCTAATGTTGTTCAGCACTTCTTGCCTACGTCTGTAAGACCCTTACCTAGCTTAATAACTTTTACCGAAATACAATAGATTTACCCAAGGCTTTACTAAGTCGACACTACTAAACCGTTGACACTATCTCTTGACCTCACTTCTCATGAAAAAATTTCACACCCAATAACACGACTGACTCATGTTAACCTTGTCAGAGGGCTTTTCTAATTACTTTCACTCAAATGACAATTAATAAAAATAACTCAAGTACTTAATCAATAGAGTAGCAGAACTCATTGGAAAGTTATTTCTTTTATCTCAAGTGGACAAGTATTGCGTGATTCTTTCAATTTTTGTCAATAATTTTCAGATCCATTTTAGATCTTGAAGGTGGAGAGATCAATCACGTAAGGAGTCCATTACGCGCACAATACACTGCAACCTTAAAACCAATTAACGCTCTCCTTACGCACACAATACACTGCAGCCTTGAAACCAATTAACACACTTCACCTTCTAACACCCATTACCTCAGACCAGCACCTGGAATTTTAAGTTCACCAATGGTATATCACGCACACACACGAAGCACACCCATGACACAACTTGTATCACTTTTTCAATTCAATTAACTCCACTATCTAGGTTGACGGCAACACACACACCGACTTCTCTGTTGCCGCATATTCACTACACCATTGACTTATTTCACTCAATGCACAAATTGCTTTTAGCTATCTTGCCAAGTAATGTTGCTACCGTACGTCTTTCTTCATTGACCATTAACGCACAACCCCCTCAACCACTCAATGTCACACACACACTTTCTTCACTTTAACATCCACTGTACATTTAATTGCAAGACTCCAAAATTGCCTTCGGCTATATCATAGAGAAATACAAAATACCAACTCCCAAAAGCCCTTGACCCACTAAACAAAAACTAATTTCCTTCTTTTGCTACGTCCAAAAAATCCACGCAGTCGACAATCCAATTACTAACATAATAATAGACTTCAATCCAAGATATGGTTCTTTTTCAACTAGAAAATTATCCATATAGCTTTTAAATTCAAATCATTATCCAATTAATATGTTATATGTCTAATTAATAAATAATGTCAAAACTAAATAAAAGATATATAACATATATCCTGACAAGTTTTATACAAAGTTTTACTGAACCGACTCCACTCAACCCTTAACACTATCCCTCATCTTCACTACCCGTCAAAGAATTGCATACCCAATAGTACGACTACCTCGTATTAACCTAAATAGAGGATTTTCTTAATCAATCTTTTAACAAAAGAATAATAAGGATATAAATCAAGTGATTAAAATAATAAAGAACAAAAACTGAATATACTTGAGATAGACAAGAATAACTTCCTAAAAAGTTCAACTCCAATGAAATAAATTTGAAAGTCATTGCAACAACAATGGGCTGATTCATGTAGAAATATGAACCAAGTCACAGCTGCACACATAACACACAATCCACAATAATAGTTGCACACAACATACAAAGCAGTCCACCCAAGAGTCACTCCACAAAGATAATCGTCCAGCTTAATCAACACCCCAAAAAAATAATGTAAAGTTGCGGATCTCTTGACCAGAAAACACACACACTTTGCACTAGTACTACCTAGCCATGAGCAACTCCAGAAGCTAAATAAAAATGCAACAGAATGATGGATTTTTCAACAGCATAAAATCATCACGTTAATCTTTTCCAACCAACAAAAAAACGTCACACCCACACCTTTAGTTGTTCACCAAAATCAATCAACACATCGTCACATACTAAACTTCCCGCTCTACCCTCAAGCTTTTCACCCACGTGATAGGCCACACCCCCTCTTAAGATAGACTTCAATCCAAGATAGGATTCTTTCACTACTAGAAGATTATCCATATATCTTTTGAATCTAAGTTAAACAAGGATTATTAATTAGCTATGATTTTTCAATTAATAAAAATATATGATAAGTCTAATTTATAAAATTATGCCAAAGTAACGTAAGTAGATATATACATCCTATATCTTTTTGGTTTTAGCCATGAAGTGTCTTAGGAAGATTCCAACTTTGAGAAGGTGTCTTTAAGTCATTCACATCTAGGCTAATTTTCGCTCGCGTCCGGTCAGTCTGTAAAGGATAAAATACTGACCAAACATATTTTTCCATTTCTAGGGTAAAAACTTTAGATCTCTGGTTAAGGGACCTTTTTTTTCTGATCATCAATTTGTATACGTACTCCTCAAGTATAAGTTATAATTCTCTTTTAACTAAACCCACTGTAGTTACTCTTAATTATGTGTATATTAAGTAATTTCTAAGCATACCTGTAAACTATTTAATTCTTGCTGCGTTTCAGCAAGTAGTAAGTAAAACTTGTCCAAAAATAACTATTCTATGATTGGTGACCAACAGAAGTACAGAAATGTTTTGCTTTGAACACTACCGAGTGGTAATTGGATCTGTGTTCAAACCTTGTAGAACATTTTATTCCGAGCTGGTGCTGACCAAGAACTAGCCCTCCTCTTTGAATTGGGTTTGGTAAACGCCAACTGGCTACTAAATAATTGGTCGACTTTTTGGCTAATCAAAGCTCGTCTTATCATTAAAAAAAGTGCCAGGTCAGGACACCGTGGCCCTCTGATTTTTACCTTAAAATCATAGATAAGTTGACACGAAACAGAAAGAATTTGTGAGATTATGTAGTTCTTTTTAGTTATATTTCCTTTTTGTAACATTAAAAGAACTTGTACGTCCGATAAGAGGTAAGATCAGACAAACATCACGGCTCCGAAAAATTCTCGGAATTACGTGGAAAATATGATATTAGTCTGATTGCGAAGACGCAAAAGAAGCTAAAAAAGGACGCTTGGAATCTTTCAACGTATCTTCACTATTAGATGTCTTGTCCTAATAAAAGGTTCCATCCACTACACACGAGGGAATGGCATCAACAGCGGGAATTAAAATTCCTAAAATTTATACACGTCAGATTGTCATCACGAATAGAAAGAGGCCGGTGGAGTTGCTGAGGTAAGGCCACCTGTCATCCTAATCTCTTTAAATTGCCAAAACAATGTGCCGACGTCGGCAGCTACACTCTTATCCCTTCTACTTTGGTTTGTTAGGAATGGATGGGCAACATGCGCGTCAATCTCATGCCAACGATTGCAAACTTGAAGATGTTGTGTTCGATATTAATCTTGTCCAATACGAAACAAGATTAAAATGTTCAAATTGGATAAAGAATCCAAGCTTTTTACAAAGTGATTTTTAAAAATAACTTTAAGAATTTAAATTATTGTTCCTCGTCGTGAATATAGTAGTAGTACAACTTTAAAATGAATTTGAGATATATCTTTGCCTTGCCAATAAAGGAAAAATAACAAATTAATTGAATTGAGAATGCAACATAACAAGGAAGCGACTGAGACAACGGCAGTGCAACTGCTATGTACATGCAAATTTTCAATCACTGAAAAGTCTAATAAAAAAAACTGAAAAAAAGAAATTATATTTCATATCCAACCAAAAAAAAATTCTGATTCTTTTAAGCGACTTCGATCTTCGGTGTCATCAAATGACGATGCCTTTTTGCTGGCAGCGGGCTCATGACCTCGTCATCTCCGGAGGTTAACAAATCCGACGCGAATTCCGGCAAGGCAGGCAGGTTAAGGTCAAACTCGCGGTGGCTAACGGTGAGGCTTTGACTTTGATGAGTAGTGGTGGATCCAACTCCTTCAGAAGCAGCAGATGTGGCTCCGCTCTTTTCCGCCGCCCCTGCGCCGCCGTCGTAGTGACACCTCTTGTGTCCACCCAAGGCTTGTCCTGTTGGAAAAGTCTTGTGGCAAATAGAACACTCATGGATCCTACCGATTCCGTTGGAGGCGGTGGCGGATGTGGTGGCGGTGGCGGTGGAAGTTGACTGGTGGTCTTCGCTGAATCCGGCGTTTTTCCGGTGACTGGCTTTGTGTCCACCGAGAGCTTGGTAAGAAGGAAAAGCCTTGTTGCAGACCGCGCACTTGTAGCTAGGTTTCTGTTCCGACGAGATAGTCGGAAGAGCTTGAGTGGGAGAGCTGTAGCGGTGGTGAGGTGGGGAGGAAGTTGAAGTTGATGCCGAGGTGTTGCCGCCGCGAGCGAGCATAACGAGGCAGAGAGCTAAGTACTCTTCCTCAGTGAGTTGCTGGTCGAGACGTGGTCGTTTTGATCTCTTGCGCTTGGTCCATGACTCACCTTGCAGGTACTGGGGGTTCGAGTCCAAGAACTGGAATGACGAGGTTGGTCCTGTGGGAGAGTTTAGAGCTTCTAGTGCCATAATTGGAAAGGAGGACGGGTATAAGCTTAAATCACAGAACTGAGAGAGAGGACGAGAGAGTCAGAGAATGTGTTTCGTTGTGTTGGGGAATGAAGGGGTGAGGTGGGTTTATAAAGAGGTAGGCAGTAGAAGAAAAGAAAAGGGAGGAAGTTGCGTGACAAGTGGCAGGAAAGAAAGAGGTGGTGTTGTGAATCCGAACTGTAATATTTTTATGCAGGAGTGTGAGTGGAGCACGTTTTGAATTGGACCGGTGGCCAAGAGTGACCACCCCAAATCCCCTGTCTAAGTTATTATGTCTTTATTCTGTCCAGTAGGGTAGATGCCGTCCATTTATGTAGACCCCAATAAATCCTACATAAATAGACGGTATCCACCCCACTGAACAGAGTAGGGACAGGATAACTTGGACAGAGGATTTGATCCCAAGAATAACCGAGACCCTGTATTTTAAAAGAAATGGCAAGTACAGTTTTTGTACCGATGCTCTGAACCGTGGAGAGACCCATGGGCCCAGTTCCAACAAGTGAAGTGAAGTGAAGACTAGCAGTGAGAGTGAGACTGATTCAAAGTCAACAGCCAACAGCCAACACCCAGTTCCTACCAAACGCGGCCGCCTGCTACACATACACTTTGACTTTTCCTATCCAGTTTCTGACCGACTTCCATGCACTTGGCTTTGTTTAATTATCTGCACTTAAAACCCCAAAAGACTTTGATTTCTATTAGTTCAAGAAAGACGGTTGATATGTTGCCGCGAAATTATGATTCTTGAGGTTGGAAATTGGAATAGGTTGTTGAACTTGAAGGTATTAAGTACACGTGGCAGTCGCTCATGTGAGTATTTTCCAGCTCCTGATTGATTATTTGAATTATAAAATTAGCCGTCCAATACAAAGCCAACTTCTAGTGGCCACAGAAATTAGATGACAGGAAAGGAATATAAGTGTAATTGGGACTTGGTTGGATTGACAAATGGCATTTTGTACCAATGGAGGACCTATCTTGTTTGCGTTTCTTCTTTTCTTCGTAGTTAATGGACTTGGTGTACGATAAGCACTCACACAAAACCCAAAACAGTCTAGAAGGAGCAAATGTACTCCCAACAACCATGTCTGATGATTTCAATGAGGCATTTGTCATAGTTTTACCTATTCTTATCATATTTTATGAGTATCCACTTATTTAATTTTTGTGGATCTCATTTACTTGATGGATGGATATTTAGGGAATATCACAGGAACAGAGTAATAGGAACATATGATTTGTTCCCGTTTTACATTGACTTTGAGTCTGGGAGTTAATCATGTGCATAGATTTATCTAAAAAAAGAATTATTTATTAAAATTTACAAGTGAAATTAGTACTCTTAAATTTACCTCATCTTTTTGTTAATATAAAGAACTTGAAATGGACAATTTAAAATGTAAAACGAATTACCTATAATTCTATTATCCGAGTTATTTTAAGCCAAAATTACTTAATAAAATTGAACACTATAGTATGATAAAGTAAGCTCCCGTGAGTGGAGTAATAAGGATGAACGAAGCAAAAAGGATGGTACTCAAGTAAACAACATCAAAGAGTTAGAGTAAGTTGGTCATGATAAATTACGTTCATCGTGCTCTCAGATAGATGAGAATCACTCTCACAAAGAAGCATATGTCCCGACTTTAGGCATGTGGAGTTATCACAGCCAATAAGCCCAAAACGTTTCCCATACACAAAGAAGGTTTTCACCAAGATTAGGGTTTCTGTCCCTTTTAGTTGGGTTCTAACTATCACAAGAGTAGTTTTGCGTATTGCTTCTTATTAGGTGGAAACAATATCAATAAAGTCTTCTTTGTCTTGTGCTCAATCAATTCTTATTTTCTTCTTGGTATCAGATCCTTGTTAATGGGAGACACAATCTCTTTCTCTCGTTAATCAAACATGTCTTCCTTTGGCTTCAATCAAAACAATGCCACATCAATCAATATCGCAAATTTTATCACAATAAAGCTCTCACACGATACATATGTCTTCTGAAGGCTCAAGTCAAGAACATGGCTCAATCCTACAAGGTTTAGGGCCATCTTACAGGCCATAATTCAAACTACGAAAAACGAAGTTTCTATTGATGTCGACAAGGCGTCTTCATCCACCAACGATGTCAAACATATTGACAACTCCTACGAGGAATCGCCAGAATTCAATAACTGGCAACAAACGGACATAACCCTCCTCAACCTCCTTACTGCAACTTTAGCTACAGAAGCACTAGGACTTCCAACTAGGTATGAAACGTCACGTGAACTATGGCTAGTCATTGAACAAGAGTTTGCTATCCACTCTCAAGAATGAGAATTCAGACTCCAGCAACAACTTAATTACCTACAAAAGGATACAAACATATTTATCTCAGAACATCTCAGGAACTTCAAAAAAATTTGTGACGAACTTGCCACCATTAGCCAATCTCTTTTTAACAAGAATAAGGTTCACTCTTTACTTATGAGTCTAGGTCTTGCCTATAAAGATTTTACCACCATAGCTTTTAAAACACCATTACCAACATATTCTAAATGCATAAACCAATTGAATGCATATGAGAATAAGAATATTATTCTTGAGATTTTTGTCAATAATAGTTATGTGTTCGTTGCGTAATGGAACAATTGTCACGATGACTCCGTATATCATACTTGGTTCACTTTCTAGGGGAGAGGATTTGGGCCTGCTTCTAATAACTATGGGATTACAAATAATACTTCTCAAAATGAGTTTACAAGTTAAAATCGGGAGTACCAGTGCCAAATTGGTGGGAGCAATAATCAAGTGCAGGTTTTTGATGATCGTCGCTATTTTGTGAATGATTGACATGACTTTGCGAGTGATCAGGGTAACTTGTCCACTGATCACCACGAACCTCGCCCATCACCTCCTAATATGAAAAGAATGACACCTTCTGAATGTGAGCTTTATGAAAATGAGATTTGTTAACGATGCAACAAATAGGGTCACATTTCAACAATTTGTTGGTGGCTCAAGAGACAAATTGCAAATCATGATCAACTTTCACAAGCTCTTACAACTATGACGCTCGACAATACCCTCCTAAACGTTGATTGGTAGTTGACACTGGTGCATCTAACCACATGACTCAAAACTTATGTCCTTTTGAAAAACTAAGAGTTTATCTTGTCCATGACTTTGTATTGGTTGGTAATGGTTCAAAATTAAAAATTACAGGTGTTGAAAATCTCCCAATTTAGGATGGTAAGAATATTTTGTTTCTCAAAGATGTCCTTCTCGTACCTGAATTAACACATAATTTATTATCTATTGGTTAGCTTACAAACTAACATAATGTTAATTGTGAATTTACAGATCAATTATTCTGTGTGAAGGAACGAATAATAGGGAAGGTGTTATTGGTTGGAAAGCATAAGGGTGATATGTATGTGTTGCCTAAATCAGAAAGTGCGCTTCTTGCATTGAAATCATCAGTTTATCTTGATATTTGGCATCAAAGACGTGGGCATCCTCAAGATGCATCTTTAAGGTGGCTTCCATTTATTGGTATAATATCTTTTATTAATAAATTCTATCAACTTCTTTTTATGAAAGTTGCTGCCTTGGCAAACTCTCAAAATTGCCCTTCAATTTATCAAATTCTCTTGCTAGTGAACTCTTTAAAATAATTCATTGTGATTTATGGGGACCAGCTCTTGCTAACTCCTTAGGAAATTTTCGTTATTATGCCTCGTTTGTTGATGATTTCTCTCGTTACATGTAGCTCATACCTTTAAAAACAAAAGAACTCTTTCACTAATATTTTCTTGGATTTCGAACAATATGTTCTTCGTCAATTTGATTGTCGCATTAAAATTTTCCACTTAGATAATGGTGGCAAATTTGTCAATAACAAGCTCTCATCACTTTTGACAACAGGGAGTTCAACACCAACTTTCATGTCCTTATACTTGAACAAATGGGTCGAGTGGAGCAGCTTCATCGTATTATTAGAGAAGTTAACATGACGATGTTTTTACATAGTAGTGTTCCTCACTTTTTTTGGTGTAAAGCTTTCATCACTACGGTTTACTTGATTAATTGTTTACCCTCTTCCACTATTTCTTTTGATGCATCATGATTCAAATTGTTCTCTACTCATCCGAATTATAGTTTACTTTGAACGTTTGGTTGTATGTGATATCCATATACTTGGGATACAAAACGAAATAAACTCGATCTGAAATGTGCTCCTTGCATTTTTTTAGGTTATAGTGATAAGTATAAAGGTTGTAAGTGTTTTCATCCTTCATCTTGAAAAATAGTGGTCACTCAATATGTTAAATTTGATGAATTGTTTTTCTGTACAGAAAGAATCAATCACCAGTAGTTGATCACTAGCTCCATGAGCGATTCTTAGTAAGCTCCGATTTCCTCAATAACGATGTCAACTCACCTATTCATGTTCATGACCTACCTCCTATTATTGTTCTCCCTTCTACTCGAGGCTTGGAATCATTGTCTCCCAACTTGTCACCCATTAGAGCTGACCCCACATCAATTACCTCACCACCATAAGCTTCTCTGGACAGCAACTCTGATGCCATCTCACCAACCCCCACCATCTAGCTCCTTGCTACTTCTCTTCAAGGAGATCTTCTTCCTTAATCACGTTGGTTTGGTTTCCTCAAGCCCAACTGAGAGCTCCCCTGCTGCTATTCACACACCTACTGCAGGTAAAAATTCATATAATTGTCCTTCGTTAGACTCAAAATCTTGATTGGATGCAGGTTTGCCTAATAAGTCTCCCTTGAAAGTTATACTAACGCATTAGTCCCTTAATCTCCAACCAACACATCCCATGACTACTAGTTCATGTGCTGGAATCTTCAAACTCTATCCCAAATATGCTATTTTTGTCACCTGAGATTCTATTCCCGATATAACTCAATCCATTAAATATGCTTTGTCATATGACAGTTGGAAACAAGCTATGGTAGAAGAGATCACTGCTCTTCACGAAAATGACACTTAGTACTTAGTACCTCACAATTCCAACATGCACATTATTAGGTCCAAATGGGTTTTTAAAGTCAAACTTAAGGCTAATGGTACTCTTGATTGCCTTTATTCTTGCTTGATTACTAAAGGATTCAATCAAATTGATGGCATTGACTATCATGAAACTTACTTTCCGGTTATTAAACTTATAACTATTCATCTTGTTCTTTGTGATGCTTTTTTGCAAGGATGGGAAGTTCGTTAACTCAACTTTAAAAGTGCTTTTATTCATGGTCATGTCATTGAAGACATCTACATGGATCAACCACTTGGGTTCTGTGACACACAACATTCACATTTTATCTGTAAACTCAAAAAGGCACTATATGGACTCCAACAAGCACCGCATGCTTGGTTTGATCGTTTTCAGCTCTTTTCTTCTCAAACTTGGTTTTCTCCGCAACTTTGCTAAATCTTCTCTCTTTACTTTTAACTCTTCTCATGGCATTATCATTCTTATACTTAAGTTGATGACATGCTTGTTACTGGTTCAAATGCAAATCTCACATTCATATTTATTTCTCTTCTACATGCAGAGTTTGCAACGAAGGATCTATTTTTGATTCTTCATTTTTTTGGCGTCGAAATTCATCATAATACTTGAGGCCTTCTTCTTATTCAAGCTTAATTTACTCACTCCTTCTTGTATATGTTCTCTATGCTTGATTGCAAGTCGAAAAGAACACCCTTACCCTCCAAAATTTGACCACCATCTGACAGTCACATTCTTCCTGACCCAATTAAGTATCGTGCTATACTTGGCAATTCACAATATCTAACATTCACATGTCCTAATGATATTTCCATTTTTTTCAATTTTACTACGCAATTTGCACAAACATCTACTGAAGTAGAGTATTGAGGCATGACACTTACAACTGCTGAACTTACTTGGCTTACTTTCCTCATTCTGCGACTATATTGTTCACCCTCGCACTACATTAATACTACTCTATAACAATCTCAGCACTTTTCATATGACAGTTTGTAACATCCCGTCCCCGATGGGAAAGATAAATTGGTCAATAAGGATAGGCTAGTAGTTTGTACTACATATTTTGATATGTTCATTTATTTGGCCTCTAATTTTAGAGGAATAAGTCTTTTGCACATGCACATATAGGTACATGCATTCATGACATGTTCCCGGTATTTGATTTTGAATTTGATATGAATTGTAAATTGTGAGATAATTAGACTGGATTATGATTTATTGGGAATTTTGGGATAATTGAGTTTGAATATTGAATTGGAAATGTTCTGGAGTAATTGCCAATTGATAGTGACTCTTCGGAATTTTTCTAGAAAATTCGGGAGAAAAAGTCCGGACCGGAAATTTTTCAGGTGACAGACTGATTGACTGCATGGTGTTAGAATAACTGGTAAAGGGCAATAGAAAATTTAGATATATGATTTTAGAAATTAATATGACGAGCCATTGAAATTTGGAGATGAATTGAACTGGAAATGAATTGAAAAGAGGAAGAGATTTGAGGAAAAAAGACAAGAGGTATTTTAGTTTAACCTTTAAATAGCTTAGGTTTTAAATTTTGAAAAGAAAAGAAAATCATTTCTTTCTTAGGGCTTGCGATTTTCTCCTCCCTCTTTGTTGGTGATCTTCGATTCTTGCTACGAGATTCTTGTTTTTCCTTCTCTTTGGTTGAAGATCAACTTGAAACCTTGGAGAATGATGTTTTTGAGACAGCTAAGAGGTTTATTGTGGATGGTAGAGGAAGGTGAAAGGAGTGGAAGATTTTCGAAAAATTGAAGATTTAGGCGTGATTGGTAAGTGAAATGGTTTTAATGTGTTTTTATGGTTGTTTAATGTATTCATGGGTTAATTGTGAAAGATTGGGGTAATTTAAGTGAATT
>JANTNU010000006.1:5072096-5097697 GCA_024752395.1 Erythroxylum havanense
GATAGAAGCAATGGCTCAAAGGTCGGTCAGCTGGGCTTTCTTTTGGAGACTTATAGTTAGATCTGTTTCTTGTACAGTACAGTATGATACTTAGTGTGCAGTGTTTGGATCATGTGTAAATTAAGAAGTACTGACAGTTGTAAATTACTGAGTTTTGAGTGAATGAAATGGAATCTAATTGGTTTTAAAAAGTGGTCAATTTCTTATTACTATTTTATGATTGTGATGCCATGAGGGGTGTAGTGGTGGTTGTCAGTAGTGGTCTCTTGTCGTAGGATATGTACCGGAATGACCTACGGACGTTCCGGTGGATACCCTATGGTAAGGGGGCGCTACAAGAAGTCATCAAATTTTAAAACCATTCATTCACAGCTATTTACATTGTCTTCATTAGACGAATATATACAAAACCTCACACAGGTTCTAACA
This sequence comes from Erythroxylum havanense, assembly GCA_024752395.1. Taxonomy (NCBI): domain Eukaryota; kingdom Viridiplantae; phylum Streptophyta; class Magnoliopsida; order Malpighiales; family Erythroxylaceae; genus Erythroxylum; species Erythroxylum havanense. The sequence goes on from JANTNU010000006.1 coordinate 5,072,526, forward strand.
AAATCTACAAAATAAAAGCTATAACTCTCTGGCGTCAGCTGACAGACTTCTGAGCCATAACTTAGTCCAAAACGTTCTTCTAATCCAGAATAAACACTAAGTCTCCTGTCTTGTACCTGAAAAATCAGGTTGTAATTTTTATAAGTTTTGTGAACTCAATTAGTGAATCATCATTAATGATTTCACCAGATTACACACATATACCACATATTTAACATATATTCATTCAAATCATATATACACTCCGGATATTCATACAACATAGTATATCATATAATCTCACATTCCACATAGCCAAGTATAACAAATAGATCATAACAATTTATCATAAAATTCACATTTGCAGATCATTAAAAGAAATTCAATCTAATGTTATATGCATGAGACTCAACATTCTTTTTATTGTTGTGACTGAGTACCTATCATAAACTTATACAAATACGGCCCATAGGGCTCTATCAAACAGAATTACGAAGCATAGCTCTACGTGCAAAATCAGAATCACGGAGATAAGCTCTACGTGGAAACGCTTCATATTGGCAACTCAAGTCACAACGCTTTTATCTGAGCATGCATTTTATGAAATGCAACAATTTTAAAAAATCTCATATATCACAATCTTATACAAATGCTCAGACAAGATTTCACAGTCATCAGACCTAAGTTCGACATTCAACTTTCGTTGAGAATCAAATGTCAAATTCATATCAAATCAAAACACTTCCAATACATACCCAACTATTAAACTCCTCGGACCTCAGGTCCGGAATCCAGAAACAACTCACAAAAACGTTCAATAATATTGGAAGTGAAATAAATCAAATTAAATTCAAATCAAATCAATCCTAGGAAATCATCTAGGTTGACTCACAATATGTTCCAAGAAGCTATTACCTGAATGATCCGATAATATCTGTCTGACATCCACTTGGCTCCTCTAAAACATACACAACACATTCACAAAAATCACATTTTTGCACAAATGCACAGGTGTTCTTTTACGCATATCAATATATAGAAAGTATGCATAATGCATGTTCAATGACAATTCTGAGTATCTTATTGTAAATATCATCATCAAATCGATCAGATATCAAAGTCCTCATTAATAACATTAGTACTTATAATTGGACCATAATGAAGCATCTGTGAAATCCATTACGTAACTTAATTGACCATTACAGAATTTCTACCTATATGATTTTGGGTCAACTTTCAATAATTAATCTGATAGGGTAAATGACAAAATTAGGCAAAACTTTTTACTGAAAAGTTATTCTACAGTGTCTTAAGTTTCTAATGACTCTAATATCATCTAATTTGATTCAATATTCAATGAGTTATGCACAAAATACCACTAGCTGTGCATATTTGAACTTTTAGCTAGTACATGATCATACCCTCTAATTATACAACTCATATCTTTCAACTCAGACATCCATAAATTACAACATTTATACCAATTTAAAGCTAAGAGAACAAGATACAACTTTGATGTAGACAACTCAACCTAATTCGGCCCACATCAATACAGTTTATTCAATAACCACAGGACATGATTTCTGTCCCTGGTAATGCTACAACCTAAGCTAAAACTCAGTTTCATGCCAATTTTCAAAATCTTAGAGACAGAATTAAAATTTGACCTCTTCACAAAAGTTGTATAAATATGTCTCTAGTTTAATATGAATGAAAAATAAACTCATTCAGAAATCTACAGCTCAAGTTATAATTTGAAAATAGAAGCATGATCATGAAAAATTTTCAATTCATAACATTCTAGCAGATTTTCACACTTTTATCCTATCAATTAATTTCAAATCAATTCAAATAACTCTAAATTTTTATGAGTTATTTGGAGTTCATATGAAAAAGTTATGGCTAAAAGAATCAACATAGTTCAATTTTGGAAAAGCCTTTGGGTGCAACTACTCTTCTCTTCTCTCTCTAAAACGCAGGCTTCATCTTCTTCACCATAAACTGTAAAAAAAATTTCACTCTTCTTCCTCTCTTCCACTTACCCCATCATCTCTAATTTATACTCTCACATTTCTACTCCCATTCCAAGTCTACTTACTATAAAACAACTCAAAATTCAAAAGTAAACACAAACATCAAAAACATAAATTATATAAGATATCACCATTTTTTTTGTTTTTCCTTTCTCTCTCTACTGTGAATTTTGTTTTTACGCTTAACAACAAATCCTAAATAGAACCTATATCATGCTTTTCCACTCTTATTTGCCTTCATCTCACTATCAAGACCTCTTAAAATTCAAGATCACACAACTTCAAAAACAACAATTATATTCACGTATTTCACTAAAGTTTCTGCACTTTTATTCTTTTTTTGCGTTCTTTTTCACACTTTCAGCTTCTTTTCTAACTCATTAATCATCACTGAAACTACTTCCTCCTACCCCCACTCATGCATGTATCTATTTCCACAAACTAAAACATCATCAACACAAATCCTTTACAAAGCTCATAATACTTTCGGTGGATGGAAATAACGAAAATAAAAAGCAACACAAGTTTCAGATTGAAGTTCTTACTTTGGTATTAGAATCCAAAGCCAAACATGCAACTTGAAGCAATTAGCTGATTCGGTGATGAGATGGATGAACAAAAAGAATTTTGGTGTTGAAGTATACGGTGAAGAACAAAGGTGGAGAAAACAACAATAATTTCTATTTTAGCCTAACACCTCTCCACATTTCACCATGCATGTGAGCCATTTGTCTCATCTATAAGCTGCCACATGTCACAATGTAATTGGTCTATTATTTTAATATTTTTCCTAGTCTAAAATACCCCAAAATTTTTAAAATTTTCTAAAATTCACTAAAAATTTCAAAATAATACTAATAGTCTCCAAATTAGTTTTCAACTCAAAAATAATTCACCAAAAATTTCTAAAATACCTGAAATGTACAAAAATTGCCAAATCACCTTTAATACATTCCAAATAAATCCACAATTTTCATTTATAAACTAGTTTACCCGAAAATGCCAATGAATGCCTGCACAATCATATGAATGTGCAAAATAAATGTATAAATCACAATCATGCATAAACGTGAATTATGCTTCCTAATTTTTCATTAATCTCTAATAAACACCATTTTAAATTTAATTCAAGTAACAGGATATTACAATTCTCTCCTCCTAATAAAAATTTCGTCCTCGAAATTCTTACCCGTATAGTCAAATAGGTAGGGATATTGTTACCTCTTATGATCTTCAATTTCCCATATGGCTTCCTCACTCGAATGATTCTTCCAAAGAAATTTCACCATCAGAATCACCTGGTTCCTCAATTGCTTATTCTGATAGCCAATTATCTTAACTGATTCTTCTACATAGCTCAGATTACTAGAGACTTCAATCTCCTAAGTCGGTATCACATGAGTTGGATTCGATCGATATCGCCTAAGCATGCTTACATGAAACACATAATGTATCTGAGCCATTTTTTAAGGTAAAGCTAACTTATAAGCCAATGATCCAATTCTTTTAATTATCTCATATGGACCAATATACCTCGGACTTAACTTACCCTTCTTATCAAATCTCAATACACCTCGTCAAGGTGATACTCTCAGAAATACCCTGTCACCAACTTAATACTCCATATCTCTCCTGTGTTGATCCACATGGCTTGTCTGTCTATCTTGTGCCATTTTAATTCTGCTGTAGATTAATTTTACCTTATTAATGATATCCTGAATCAATTCTGGGTCTTCAACAATTCTTAGACCCTTTTCATCCTAGTATAAAGGCGAACGACACTTCTTACCGTACAACACCTCATATGGAGCCATACCAATACTGCTATGATATTGATTATTGTAAACAAATTCAATCAAAGCTATATATTTATCCCATGTTCCCTAAAACTCCAAAACGTAAGCTCTGAGCATATCTTTGACAGTTTTGATCATTCTCTCACTCTGACCATCTGTATGAGGATGAAAGGCCGTAGTGAAATTTAGCTTAGTACCCAAAGCTATCTGTAAAGTACCCCAAAATCTCGAGATAAATCTAGGATCTCTGTTCGAAACTATGGACGCTAGAACCCCATATAATCTCACAACCTCATTCATATATCGCTGAGCTAACTGATCTAATGAAAGATTTTCTCTCACTGGCAAGAAATGAGCCGATTTGGTCAATCTATCCACAATGACCTAAATGGCATCATGTTGCCTTGGAGTCCTCAGAAAACTTATAATGAAATCCATCATGATTCATTCCCATTTTTACTCTAGAATAGGTAACGAATGCAATTTCTTAGTTGGAGCCTAATGCTCAGCTTTAACCTATTTGCAAGTTATATATTTAGAAACTAACTATGCTACTTGCTTTTTCACGCCAGGACACCAGTAATGTTGTTTCAGTGTGTTATACATCTTGGTAGTACCAGGATGCATAGTATAAACTACTAAATGTGCTTCTTCTAAAATCTCTTTCCTCAAATTATCAACATTAGGCCCACATAGTCTTTGCTTTAATCTCAAAGTATTATCTCTCACTTAAACTCAGAATCTGGTTTCACTTTCAACTTCTCAATTAACTTCACTAAATCTGGATCTCTGCTCTGAGCCTCATTGATTCTTTATACCAAAACAGGTCTCAACTTCAAAGTAGCTATCAATGTATCATTTTTCTCCAAATTTAATTCAACATTCAATGCTTTCAACTGAACTAGGTTCGGTAACCTCGATAACTGTACTTGTGCCACACTACTGTATGATTTCCTACTCAATGCATCAGCTACCACGTTAGCTTTGCCAGGATGATACTCAATTGTACAATCATAATCTTTTAATAGTTCAATCTATCTTCTCTGCCTCATATTCAACTCTTTCTGGCTCAATAGATATTTCAAATTTTTGTGATCAATGAATACCTGAAAAGTTTCTCCGTACAGATAGTATCTCCAAATTTTCAAAAGAAATACTACTACAGTAAGTTCCAGATCATGAATTGAATAATAAATTCATGGGGCCTCAATTGTCTCGATGCATATGTTATTACTTTATCATTCTGCATTAGTACACATCTTAAACCTTGATGTGACACATCACTGTATTCAACATAACCTCCAGAATCTGACGGGTTAGCTAACACAGGTGTTGAAATTAACCGATGCTTTAGCTCCTCAAAACATCTCTGAAAATCATCACTCCATCTGAAAGACACATTCTTTCTCAGAAGTTTTATCAAAGGGGCCAAAATCAGTGAAAATCCCTTTACAAACCTTTTATAATACCTGACTAATCCAAGGAAACTCCGAATCTCAGACACATTCTTCGTAGCCTCCCACTTCATTACTGCTTCTATTTTCTTTGGGTGCACCTGAATCCCCTGTCTAGACACGATGTGACCCAGAAATACTACTCAATCAAGCCAAAATTCATATTTGCTGAACTTGGCATATAACTGTTTCTCCCTCATTGTCTGAAGAACCAATCTTAGATGTGCCACATGATCTTCTCTACACCTCGAGTAAACCAAAATTTCATCAATAAAAACAATTACAAATTGATCTAAATAACGTTGAAATACCTTATTCATCAATGCCATAAAAGCTACCGGAGCATTAGTCAATCCAAATGGCATTACCAAAAACTCAAAGTGCCCATATCTGGTTCTAAATTCACTCTTGGGAACATCTGCCTCAGCTATCCTCAGCTGGTAATATCCCGATCTCAATTGTAACTTTGTGAACACCTGAACTCCCTGTAATTGGTCAAACAAATCATCAATCCTCGGTAGTGGATATTTATTCTTAATTGTTATCTAATTCAACTGTCGGTAATCAATGCACAATCTCAGAGTGCCATCCTTCTTCTTTACAAACAATACAGGAGCTCCCCAAGGTGACACACTAGGCTTGATGAAACCCTTATCTAACAACTTCTATAACTGGGTTTTTAGTTCTTTCAGTTCAAGAGGCGCCATCCTATATGGAGGAATTGATATAGGGGAGGCACCTAGGACAATATCAATAGTGAACTTCGTCTTCCTATCTGGGTGTAATCCCGATAGCTCAATCGGAAACACATCCAAAAATTTCCTAACAACTGGAATGTCCTGAATGGTTTGTCCATTCCAAGTATCCACCACGTCGGCCAAAAAAGCCTCACATCCATCTCAGATCAATCTCAAAGCACTCATAAATGAAATTAGTCGGGCTGGTACTGCCTGACTAACTCCTCGAAACACCACTCTCGGTTGAATAGAGGATTCAAGCACTACCTCTTTAATATAGCAATTTATGACTGTCCTATGAGCAGTGAGCCAGTCCATGCCTAAGATGAGGTCTATCTCTCTCAGCTGCAAAATGATTAAATCAACTTCTAGTTTTGCCTGATCAATTCGAACTATACACTTTTGACATACCTCACCGATCACTATTGTACTATCCACTGAAGTGCTCACTACTAACCCACGTTTCAATATCTCTCGCTCACAATACAATCTAGATGTCAGATGCGGGGTGATGAATGAATGGTTAGATCCTGGATCTACCAGTGCATATCCTTCAAAATTAAAAACATTTAACACATCTGCTACATGGGGACTCCTGTGCCTCCTGTCTGGTAATAGCGTAGACTCTGGCCTGAGATTGTAGTTGGTTGCTCCGCACCTCAATCCTGACACTGGGCCTAGCTGGTTGAGTCCTACCTCTACCTCTGCCTCTCTGTGTAGGTTTGCCAGCTCTACTCTGTTGAACTGTAGTCTCAGTCATAGTTCCTCCTCTAGCTTCAGATTGTGTTTCCATCATCTTAGGACAATTTTTGATCCGATGCTCATATGAACCATATAAAAAAATGCTCTTAATATCCGCCAACACTCACCATCATGCTTTTTACCATAGTGCTCACATTCAGACAATTGGTGCAACTGACTGGTAGGCATCTGTCCTCAACCTTCCCCAAACTGAACAAATCTACCTCTTCCTTAAGATCCAGATTGTCTCGATCTAGACTGGAATCGAGATGATCTATTCTGATGTTTTCTGAAGATTCTGCCAAAATCAGCCAGGGACTCATCCTACCTCTTACCTTTAACCTCCTGTTTATTCTCTGCATGACCATCTTTCAACAATTGTTCAGTTCTGATCGATGCCACTCAGAGTTTTGTAAAACTATTCAAGTTAGAAATGTTTATTCTCATTCTGATCTGCATGTTCAAACCATCCTCAAATCGTCTACATTTTTCTTCTTTAGTTAGGATCAATGCAGTTACATATCTCATTAGCTCATTGAATTTTATCTTATACTCTGCCACTATGAGTCTGCCTTACTTCAGGTCTAAAAATTCTTTCATTTTTCAATTCATGTAAATCTTCGGCATGTAGTTCTCTCAGAACACCTTCAGAAAATCCTCCCAGGTCAAGCTACAAGATCTAGGGGTGCTGCCTGGAACAGTTTTCCACCATTGATATACAGGACCTTGCAAGAGTGAGACAGCATAGTCGAATCTCTCATCTACCTCATAGTCTATCTAATCAAACACTCTTTCAGTTCACTCAAATCACCCTTCTGCCTCTGTCGAGTCTGTACTTTCGTAGAAGTCCATAACCCTTTGTTTTCTCAGCTTATTATATCTTCTTTCTCGCCTCACGAGAAATATCAGTGGCATCTGAGCAAACTCAGATACAAGAGAATCTAAATTGACTCCTACAGACTCCATGTCAGTTGACTCTCCAATGTGATCTCCTATATAAGGTGACCTATAACAAACCAAAGTTGTGATCACTATCGGAATATCTCACTAATTATCATATCTTAACTCATAATTGTCCCTAAAGATGCCAAACTAAGCTTTGATACCAAAAATGCAACATCCCACTACCATAGAGTACATACCCAAACATTTAGGAACATTCAAGTACATATCCAATGATAATGACATGATAGAGTAAAACAGATCCGACTTACACATGGCATCATCTAACATAATCAGAAGTCATCAAATTTTAAAACCATTCATTGCATTCATTCACAACTATTTACACTGTCTTCATTAGACGAATATATACAAAACCTCACACAGGTTCTAGCATAATCTACAAAATAAAAGCTATAACTCTCTGAAGTCAGCTGATAGACCTCTGAGTCATAACTTAGTACAAAACATTCTTCTAATCCAGAATAAACACTAAGTCTCCTATCTTGTACCTGAAAAATTACATTGCAATTTTTATGAGTTTTGCGAACTCAATGAGTGAACTATCATTGATGATTTCACTAGATTACACACACATACCACATATTTCACATATATTCATTCAGATCATATATACACTCCATATATTCATACAATATGGTATATCATATAATCTTACAATCCACATAGCCAAGTATAACAAATAGATCATAACAATTTATCATTCGTTTCAGCTTTGCAGATCATTAAAAGAAATTCAATCTTATAATATTATATGCATGAGACTCAACATTCTTTCTTATTGTTGTGACCAAGTGCCTATCATAAACTTATACAAATACCGGCCTATAGGGCTCAGTCAAACAGAATCACGAAGCATAGCTCTACGTGCAAAATTAGAAATCACAAAGCAAAGCTCTACGTGGAAGTGCTTCATACTGGCAACTCAAGTCACAACGCCTTTATTTGAGCATGCATTTTATGAAATGCAACAATTTTAAAAAATCTCATATATCACAATCTTATACAAATGCTCAGACAAGATTTCACAGTCATCGGACCTAAATCTGGCATTTAACATTCATTGAGAATCAAATGTCAAATTCATATCAAATCAAAACACTCCCAATACATGTCCAACTATTAAACTCCTCGGACCTCAGGTCCGGAATCTAGAAACAACTCACAAAAAGTTCAATAATATTGGAAGTGAAATAAATCAAATTAAATTCAAATCAAATCAATCCTAGGAAATCATCTAGTTGACTCACAATACGCTCCAAGAAGCTATTGCCTAGATAGTCCGACAATTTCTGTTGGCGTCCACTTGGCTCCTCTAAAACATACACAACACATTCACAAAAATCACATTTTTGCACAAATGCACAGATGTTCTTTTATGCACATCAATGTATAAAAAGTATGCACAATGCATGCTTAATGACAATTCTAGGTATCTTATTGTAATTCTCATCATCAAATTGATCAGATATCAAAGCCCTCATTAATAACATTAGTACTTATAATTGGATCATAATAAAGCATATATGAAATCCATTAAATAACTTAATTGACTATTACAGAATTTCTACCCACATGATTTTAGGTCAACGTTGCATAATTAATCTGATAGGGTAAATGAAAAAATTAGCCAACATTTTCCACTGAAAAGTTGTTCTACAGTGTCTTAAGTTTCTAATGATTCTAAAATCATCCAATTTGATTCAGTATTCGATGAGTTAAACGCAAAATACCACAGACTGTGCACATTTGAACTTTTAGCTAGTCCATGATCATGCCCTCTAATTATACAACTCATATTTCAGCTCAGACATCCATAAATTACAAAATTTATACCAATTTAAAGATACGAGAATAAGCTACAACTTTGATGAAGACAATACAGCCTAATTCGGACCACATAAATACAACTTATTCAATAACTACAAGACATGAATTCTATCCCTTGTAATGCTACAGCCTAAACTAAAACTCATTTTCATGCCAATTTTGAAAATCTTAGAGATATAATTAAAATTCGACCTCTGCGCAAAAGTTGTATAAATATGTCTCTAGTTTAATATGAATAAAAAAAAACTCATTAAAAAATCTACATCTCAAGTTATAATTTGAAAACAGAAGCATGATCATGAAAAATTTCCAATTTATAACATTCCAGCAGACTTCCACACTTTCATCCTATCAGTCACTTCCAAATCAATTCAAATAACTCTAAATTTTTATGGAAAGAAAAAAAAATGTCTTAGAAATCCATTGGTCTAAGTTTTAAGTTATTTGGAGTTCGGATGAAAAAGTTATGGCTAAAAGAATCAACACAGTTCAGTTTTGGAAAAGCCTTTGGGTGCAACTATTCTTCTCTTCTCTCTCTAAAATGCAGGCTTCATCTTCTTCACCATAAACTGCAGATTTTTTTTCACTCTTCTTTCTCTCTTCCACTTACCCCATCTTCTCTAATTTATACTATCACATTTCTACTCCCATTCCAAGTCCACTTGCTCTAAAACAACTCAAAATTCAAAAGTAAACACAAACATCAAAAACATAAATTATATAAGATATCACCATTTTTTTTATTTTTCCTTTCTCTCTCTATTGTGAATTTTGTTTTTATGCTTAACAACAAATCCTAAATAGAACCTATATCATACTTTTCCACTCCCATTTGCATTCAGCTCACTATCAAGACCCCTCAAAATTCAAGATCACACAACTTCAAAACCAACAATTATATTCATATATTTCACCAAAGTTTCTGCACTTTTATTCTTTTTCTGCGTTCATTTTAACACTTTTTAGCCTCTTTTTTAACTCATTAATCATCACTGAAACTACTTCTTCCTACCCCCACTCATGCATGTATCTATTTCCACACACTAAAACATCATCAACACAAACCTTTACAAAACCCATAATACTTTCGGTGGATGGAAATAATGAAAATAAAGAGCAACAACACAAGTTTCAGATTGAAGTTCTTACTTTGGTATTAGAATCCAAAGCCAAACATGCAACTTGAAGCAATTAGCTGATTCGGTAATGAGATGGATGAATAAAAAGAATTTTAGTGTTGAAGTATACGGTGAAGAACAAAGGTGGAGAAAACAACAATAGTTTCTATTTTAGCCTAACACCTCTCCACATGTCACCATGCATGTGAGCTATTTGTCTCATCTATAAGCTACCATATGTCACAATGTAATTGGTCCATTATTTTAATATTTTTCTAGTCTAAAATATCCCAAAATTTTTGAAATTTTTTAAAATTTACCAAAAATTTTGAAATAGTACTAATAGTCTCCAAATTAGTTTTCAATTCAAAAATAATTCACCAAAAATTTCTAAAATACTCGAAATGTACAAAAATTGTCAAATCACCTTTAATACATTTCAAATAAATCCACAATTTCTATTTATAAACCAATTTACCCGAAAATATCAATGAATGCATGTACAATCGTTTGAATGTGAAAAATAAATGTGTAAATCACAATCATGCATAAGCGTGAATTATGCTTCCTAATTTCTCATTAATCTCTAATAAACACCATTTTAAACTTAATTCAAGTATCAGAATGTTAAAAATCAAAATAAATTAGACCTACTACTATAGCAGTAGTGAGTCTAGGTCGATTCCACAAAGAGTACATGTAAAGTTGTTGAAGTGAAATCAATTGGTGTTTAAGTTTTGTGGGGTTTTGGTTTTAAAAATAAAAATAAAATAAATCTAAACTAAGTAACAAAAGCAATTTAAAGAAAACAAGTAGAAAATGATAAAAGTGAAAAATTCAGTAGGGACCCAATTCTTTGGTTTGATCTCAGTCTATACCCTAATTAAACATATTTCAATAATTTGTCATTCTCAAACCTCTCATAATAACTGTTAATCATGAGTTAATAATTCACTCGTGTTTTCCCTTAGGTAGTGTTTAATTAAGGCACGATCGTTAATTAAACCTAACTACCAAATAACTCAGGATACGATCTCTAGATTTAATTAGGTAGTAGCATTACGAATTAGAAAAATTGATTAATCAAGACAACAACCGCTTACGATATGTCATTTAACCTAGGTTATGTTATCTTTAATGATTACAAATCATTAGTCGCTACATATGAATTTCAACATAACAATTATAGATTATATCAAAATTATAGCAATGAGTTTGTAAATAAACGATCCAATGAATACATTCAAATCATCACAATACCTAATGAGTTCATACATAAATAATCGAACAATAACGAGAATACGATTATCTACACAAAATTCAAATTAATTAACATAAGATAACACAATCAATTTCTAAAGAGAGAAATAAATAACAAAAACACTAAAATACACTTAACCCGGATCGTCGGTGTTGATGTCATCTCTGAACGCGTCGGAATGTCCAGCCTTTTATGGGTCTCTCCCGATTGAGACCTTTTCCCCTCATCTCCATTAAAATCAAAAGTTACTAAAAATAATTGCTTTAACTCTAATAAATTGTCCCGATCAAAGACCACCTGTAAGCTCTAGCTACTATCTCCTGAAAAACCCTTAAAAACATTAATATTGTTCCTTTTTTATTTTAAAACAATCACCTCTCTTGAACACCTATATTTTGTAAAATGTTTGCGATTACGCACTGTTTTTCACACAAACGTTGTTTACGTGAAACACAGATAAAAGTGGAAAATTCAGTAGGGACCCAGTTCTTTGGTTTGATCTCAGTCTACACCCTAATTAAATATATTTCAATAATTTGTCATTCTCAAACCTCTCATAGCAATTGTTAATCGTGAGTTAATAATTCACTCGAGTTTTCTCTTAAGTAGTGTTTAATTAAGGCACAATCGTTAATTAAACATAGCTACCAAATAACCCAGGATACGATCTCTAGATTTAATTAGGTAGTTGCATTACGAATTAGAAAAATCAATTAATCAAGGAAACAACCGCTTACGATATGTCATTTAACCTATGTTATGTTATCCTTAATGATTACAAATCATTAGTCGCTACATATGAATTTCAACATAATAATTACAGATTATATCAAAATTCTAGTAATGAGTTTGTAAATAAATGATCCAATGAACACATTCAAATCATCTTTTCACAATACCCAATGGGTTCATACATAAATAATCGAACAATAACGAGAATACGATTATCCATACACAAAATTCAAATTAATTAATATAAGATAACACAATCAATTTCTAAAGAGAGAAATAAATAACAAAAACACTGAAATACACTTAACCCGGATCGTCGGTATTGATGTCATCTCTAAACCGTGTCGAGATGTCCAGCCTTTTATGGGTCTCTCCTGATTGAGAGCTTTTCCCCTCATCTGCATTAAAATCAAAAGTTACCAAAAATAATTGCTTTAACCCCAATAAATTGTCCCGGTTAAAGACCACATGTAAGCTCTAGCTACTATCTCCTGAAAAACCCTTAAAAACATTGATATTGTTCATTTTTTTAAAACAAACGCCTCTCTTGAACACCTATATTTTGTATAATGTTTGCAATTACGCACTGTTTTTGACACAAACGTTGTTTATGTGAAACACAAACAACTACGCAAAAGCAAACAACAATTGCGTGAAACACAAATAGTTGCATTTTAATATTCTTCTTTTCCCAACTGCTAGCACGTTGTTTTCTTGGCTTGCTGTTGTATTGCTTCACTTGCTTCCACCTGCTTCCTTACGTATTCTTCATTTGTTTTTGTCATTTTGGTCTCAATTTACTGCCATTTTACTTGCATGAAACACAAGTTACTTGCATGGCATGCACAACTTTTGTACTTCTTTGTCGTGAGGAACTTTGATTTTTATTGTTTTTTTTCATTTTTTCTTTTCTTTTAATTTTCTTCTTCTTGCTTCATGAAGACAAGTGAAAATTAATATTCAAAAAATGACCCAAATATTGTGCTTTCGACTCACTTTAACTTCTTTTCTTTCGAATTATGCCTAAAATCACATATGAGTCAAAGTGAGTATCTTAAACAATTTCATGTCATTAATAGCTAAATGTTATGGAATAATTATACATTCAATTAAGAACCGATTAATATATCTTTCCCAAGTTCTTTAAGGCCGTGATGTTGTTATTGAACCGTGCGAAGAATTCATCTATAGTTTCTCCCTGTTTCATGTCAATAGTTTTGTATTGATACACTAAAAGGCTTATTCTATGTTTCTTTACCTCATTCATTCCTTCAAAGGTGATTTGTAGTTTATCCCACATTTCCTTTATTGTAGAGTAGTAGAATATCTTCTCATATTCTTTTGGAGATAGTGCACAGATTGGATAATGTTTTGTTTTAGTGTTTAGTTGTGCATTTCTTCTGTTAGTATCAGACCATACTTCTATGTTTTATGTAGCAGGAAGTGTAGGTCCAAAGACCATACTTCTATGTTTTCTGTAGCAGGAAGTGTAGGTCCAACTCAGATGGCTTGCCAGACTTCAATATCTGTAGATTAGAGATAGATTTTTATTCTCTCTTTCTAGTATAAGAAGTTGTTTCCATTGAAGTAAGGAGGCTTTGAGACAAATTGTCCTTCAAGAATTCTCAAATCGTTTTCCACGATCTATAACGTGTTGTAAAACACAATAAATATGAAACATCACTCTGATACTAAATGATAAAGCAAACACACACAGGAGGAGGGTGAATTGTTTGTAATAAAAAATTCAAGATACTTTCAAAATGATAAGATCTTACTTAAACAAATTAAATTTATAAATAGAAAGGTCATATAAGCTTTCGAAAGGATCATGTTAACGTTGAAAAATAAAGGAGGCTATTAAAATGATAGGAGCATGTTTAATCGATAGGAGCCTACTATCACTCAAAAAGAAAGAAGTTAGTTTAATCGATAGGAGCCTTTTGAAACAGAAGGTACCTATTATAAAACTGAAGGAGCCTTTTGAAAATATAAACTTATAATGTAGAAATTTAAAAATAAGAGAGAGCAAATGACACATTATCCAAGTTCAACTTAAAACAAAGCCTGCGTCTAATCTCCAAGTATCCAAGTTGAGTATTTCACTATAAAAGCCAAGTAGTAATTTGACGAGCCTCTTCAAGCTCATAATTATATATTTTTCAAGGTTCTTTAACCTTCCATAATAGTAGTATTTTGCTAGCCTTTACAAGCTCTCAATAAAAAATTTATAAAGGATTTAACAGTCTTTCTTAATAGAGTGATATCACTTTCTAAGGCACAAAGAATTTGATATAACTTTCAAGAAATAATGATGCTCTAAGATATTTTGCAAGTTTTGTGTCTATGTCTTATGTATATTTTGCAAATGTAGTGGCTCTTCCTTAAGTAGAAATTTTTTTTAACTAGTCGTTGCTTAATCTTTGATATTATCTCTGTCGAAATCTTTGATATTCAGACGTTTTATCAAGGCTTCCAGAGCTAATTATTTAAATTATCGTCAAAATCGTTAAAACATAAACCTTGAGCTAACACAAAACACTTATGAGTCACAAATTATGAACACCCAGGACAACAAATGAATTACAAACAAAAGTTAAAGGTTAAAATTAAGAACAACTTTAGAAAAAGATCAAGATAATTGTAAACAATTCATAAAGTCACCAAAAGCTCAGCAAAGAGTTCATGCCTTCAGGATTTCTAAAGCCTTCAATTTGTAAGAAGAGTCGTACTCATCTCTAAAGGGATATTCTTTGCCAAAATTTCTTCTCTTGTCCAAAACTTATTTGCTGGGCTAACTTCAGAGGCTTAAAATCTTCTGCTCCACCAACGTTGTGCCCTCTGTGCCACAATCAATCCCAGCCATGAGGGCACAACTTTGGTGGAATAGAAGATTTGTTCCCAACTTCAGACCTACTTAGATGACTGTTTCTTGTTTAACTATAATTCCCATAAGTTAAAGTGATGTGCTCTAGGATACATACGATTTGAAGAAGGATGATCTACTTGGGTCACGTTGAATTGGTGCACACTCACTTAAGCAGATCAATAAGACCTTTCTATGTTTAATCATTAAGAGCTCTAGCCCGGTCACTTGGAATGATTTCAGAACTACATCATGCACAAATTTTCTCTATAAGATCATCACCAAGATATTGGCAAATGGGCTGAAGGAAGTTCTTCACTTACTTATTAGTGAGAACCAAGGAGCTTTTATGAGAATTAGACATATTACGGATAATATTCTTCTATTGTAGGAGCTTTTGAAAGGGTACACTCGAAAAAGAAGCCCTCAAAACTTTACTATTAAAGTGGACCTACAAAAAGCTTTCGATAATGTGAATTGGAGCTTCTTGCTACAAACTATGGAAGTTAAGAATTTTCCCCACAAATTTATCAAATGAATTCATGAATGTATTTCAACTGCCTCATATGGAATATTGATTAATGGAAGCACTACAAAGACTTTTAAAGGCAAAAAAGTTCCTAGGTAAGGGGACCCTCTTTCCTCTTACCTATTTCTTATTTGCATGGAGTTCCTTACCCTTATACTAAAACACAACATCTCATCTGATTCCAATTTTAAATACCATTTTAAATGTAAAAAGCTTTCCCTAACTAGCTTATGTTTTGTAGATGATCTTATACTTCTATGTAAGGCAAATGCTCCTTCACTTTCTCTACTAATAAGTACTCTCCATAGTTTTAAAGAGTTGTCTAGATTGAGTATCAATTTTCACAAAAATCTTCTTCTTACTCTCTAAAAGTGTTGATCACCTAACATATTCCTTATCACAAGCAACCGAAATGACAAAGCAAAATCCTCCTCTAATGTATTTGGGCATTCCTACTTCTTCCAGGAGACTAAGATTCAGTTAATGTCTTCTTCTAATAGAAAAAATTCAGAAAAGATTAGGGTTCTGGACTAATAGAACTTTGTCCTATGGACGTAAACTTCAGCTTTTAAAGTCAGTAATAATGTCCACGCAAGTTTACTGGTTTACATCTTCCTCTCCAAAAGAACTTATGAAAACAGTGGAAAAACTTATAAAGCAGTTTCTATGGGGTAAAGGAAAAGATGAGAAAGGAATAGCTAAAGTGAATTGGAAGCATATTTACTAATCGAAGGAGACAGGAGGGTTAGGATTAGAGTCAATCAACAAGAACGAGCAATTTCTAATGACCAAGAGAATTTGGAGAATTCTAAGTAGAAAACATTCACCGTGGATCAAATGGATTCATATCTATATATTAAAGGGTGGGAGTTTTGGGCTCTAAGTAGTAAAGGCAACTACTCTTGATTTTTCAACCAACTTCTCATATTGAGGGAAGATGTCTAGTAGCATGTTACATGTCAAATTGGGGCAGGAGATAGAATATCTCTCTGGTATGATAACTGGACTAGTCAAGGGATTAAGAATCAGTTGGCTAGATCACTATTGGAAAGGTTCTCTAAGAAGGCTAAGTTTAAGAGATAATTAGAAATGAAAGTTAGTTGCTTTCTTTAAAATAACTAAGACTATTACCTATTCCCCAATACAAAAGCTTCGAGGAGGATGATATATACTTATAAGATGGAGTTCCTCTATCAAAAATAACTAACAAGCAAGCTGAAAGCCTGATGGAGGGGACATTAACTAAAATAGGGTGGTGTTCCCTTTTAAACCAAATGTCATCTTTCCCTTCTAGCTTGCTATGTTGAATAGACTCACTATTATGGATAGACTAAAATTCCTATTCTCTCCTAATCAATGTATTCTAAGCAATCTACAGGAGGAGACTAGAGATCATTTGTTCTTTGAGTGTGGTTTCGCTAAGGAAGTGTGGATTAGAATCTCTAGTCTATGTGGCCTTGGAACTAGTCAATGCAGCTTTACAGATATCTTATTAGAGATATCCCAACTGTATACCTCTAAATACAATAAGGAAATACTAATGGTAGCAGTTGCAACTTGCATCTAGGCTATTTGGACAGAGAGAAACAATAGAAGATTTAAAAGTTGCTCTAGCAGTCTAAGCTCTCTTATAGAAATCTCTATGGGAAATATCAGGGAACAACTAATTATAAATCAGTTGGGACAGCATAGTAGTAGAGGATTGGCTCTCTTTTAGAGAATGTAGTCCTCAAGGGGTGTTTTCTATTTGGTTATCAGTAAAGAAAATAGAACTTCCTAAGCATAGATATTCCCAAAGCAACTCAATTAATTCAAGCAATTCATAGCAATTCAAGTAGTTCTCAAAATAACCAACTCATGAAAGTAGGGGAAAGAAGACTAGAAGGAATGAATCACCTTCAAAAGTTACTGGTAGCGCCTCTCTAGATCTACGGCTTACCAAACGGGATAATGAAAGAAGACTCCTCAACAAGATACTTGATATGTTTGAAGAATGAAGAAACAAAACAAATAGTATCAAATACCCTAGTTGAGACATAAATCTTTTCGAGCTAGAGATGAAAGGAAAGAAGAATAGAAGGAATGACTTACCTTCGAAAGCTCCTGAAAGCACCTCTCCTGAAACTACTGCTCACCATATCGGTAAACGAATGAAGACTCCTGTTATTTAACATGAAGCTTGTTACGCTTGAAGAATGAGGAAACAAAACAAATAGTTTCAAATACCTTACTTGAGATGTAAATCTTTTCGAGCTAGAGATGGATCGGAGAGACGAGCATCACCATCGTTACATCGCAAAATCCAGAGAGCCAACCCCAGTTGAGTAATCTTTTCGAAGAATCAAGAAAGGAGAGTAGTTTTTACCCTAATTATCAACACATTATCGCTCAATCCTCACAACATTGTTTCCTACACTGTCGTTTTAATTTTTTGAATATGTAGTGTTGAATGTCATCGTGTGATTAAAGAGGGAGAGTTTTCCTCTCCTCAGCTGTATACTAAACATTTTCTACTTAATGAATTTTTTCAAATTCTAAAAAGAAAACTATTCGTAGTTATCTTCTGTAACTATATTTTGTTAGCTAGCTCACCGATCTCTATGATTAGCATTAACTTTTTTTATATCTTTATAATATAACATGTATATACTTGATTACTATTAATGCAAAAATTATCATTGATTTTACCAAAACCATATCAACTGTTATCCTACTTAATTTTATTTTTAGTGATTATATATCAAACACGTATAATCAAGAATTCTATTCTTATTCCTATTCCCTCTTTTCATCCTAATTCACATTTTTTCTTATTTCTTCATCACTAATTGTTAAACTAGGCCTCAAAATTACATTTAAAACTTTTGCAATTAAAATTGAGCATGCTATTTTCAACTTAAAAATTATATAGATAGTTATAGTAAAATTTTAAGTCTTAAGATAGAAATAAAAATTCATAATCTAAATAAGTTGATATGCTAATTTTAATAAGATAGACATATTTCACTCTCCAATTACTAAACCATTTATTTGGCTTTTGAATCTTGATAGTCAATTTATGTTAAGACTTTTGGTAATCCCTTGAGTAACAATCTTAGGTAACATTCATTTATTTAAAATTGAACATACAAATCAGATTTTAAGTCTTCAACTTATGCATTTCTAGATTTCAATGTTTATCCCTTAACATGGTGAATTAAAAAAATCAAAATGTAAGGATTAATAGTTGGAAAATCAGAAGAGAAAACAAAGTTAAATTGAAAGACAAACAATATGTTTATTTATAATCATAATATTTGAAATTACACTTATAATTTCATGAGACTTTAATTGTAATTTTTAATTTGAATTTTATTTATCAAATGAACTCTAAGAAAAAAGGATGATATTCTCAATATACCAGCTTAATTTGTGACCTAATAATTAGTATAAATATCAACTAGTAAGGCTAGCATCGATGTAAGCTAAACCTTATAAACTAAATGCGGTAGTTTCCATGTAGACTTGCAACTATTTTAAAGAAAAATAAATAGAATTTAATTATACGATCATCATTTTTAATGTTATCATTAATATTGCTTAAATTACTTTCATAATACCAACAAATGATTTATGAGATATAGAAAATTTAGTGAATATTAATTAAGCCATCGAAATGATAATTACTTAACTATTTCTTTTAAATTATCTCTCCCATATACCTCTTTTTCCTTCTTTGAAATTCTCATTATTCTTCCCCTACTTACGCTAACGTAAGGTTTTTAATAGAATGGAATAAAATAAAATAGCTTATAATAGAATGAAATGAAATGATTTATAATGGAATGAAATATAAATGGATGTTGGTTCTGACTGATTCTGGTGAGGCAGGACGTTACCGTTTGGATCCATGAGCATGACTGTCTTTAACGAGAGAATACCTGCAAAATAACACAAGGCACGCCGGGGGTTGATAGTCGGCAGGCCCCTCCGACGCTCAAGTTAGTCTTTTTGGTGAGGGTTCTGGTCGCTGGAGAATAATGAAAAGCAGGGTTAGAATATCGTACATGTATTATGGCAAAATAGTACCTTATATATAGAACAGATACTAGGTTTAGGTCTTTACGTAGGTCTCTACGTATGCATGGGAGGCTTCCACCTGGGAATGGGCCCTGGACGCGTGGACCTGGGCCTGGGCCTAGCACAGCCCCTGGGCTTAGCGCAACCGACCTAACCATAAGCCCCATACTCCTCGAGTCTGACCTAGGAGAAGGGTCGAAGGAGTGCATAAGGATCATATAGCGTGTCTCTAAGACAGCTCGTGCTAGGGCCGATCGATCGATCGAGGGTAATTACACGGCGGATCGATCGAGGATGGTGACAGAACCGATCGATCGGCTATAACGATACGATAGGTCAACCGAGTGCAAAGATGAGGTCGATCGGGCGAGTGTAGTGGTAGGGCTAATCAATTGGACGTCACATACTAGGCGTGATCATTACTGACAGTTCACGCCCTCTGATAGACTGTCACGTACGTTTTTGTAGCTGTTGTGCAGCTGTCAGGTATGTCCTTTTAACTGCTGCGCCGCTTCGGATTTTTAATAACCCTAATTCACCTTAGCTCAGATTCTGCCACGTGTCTGCGTTCGGCTTAGATTTTCTCCATATGTCGTGCGTTGGTTGGAAAGTCCGTTCGACCAATCTTCTATAAATATTCAGGATCGACAGTCTACAGGTTTTCTTCACGCTTGTTTTGTTCTCTGGCTTTCATTCTGCTTTCATTTGCACCTTCTTGCTTACAGCCTCCGGAGTTTTCTTTTCAACCGTCATCCAAATTCCCAACCTCAATCACCAAATAGGTACGTCCTTTTTCCTTGTTTCTTCCTCTAAATTTCCTCTTTGTGAGCATGTTGTCAACCAGTCCTAGAAGTGGGGTTAGTCTTAGAGATGGAGCCGCCGAGAGGGTGCCTGAAGTAGTGGCGGTGTCGGGGGTGAGAGGCGTTGAAGGAGTCACGATGAGTGATCGGAGGGATGGGTTGGTCGTTGAGGAGCCACCGAGAGACGAATTAACGATGACCGTGGGGGAGTTGAATCGGTCAATAATTAGGAACAATATCCCTTTGTCCTGGGGACCTAGGTTGGTCTTCGAGAACGAGCGGATTCACAGCAATTTGGGAGGGTGTTTTGTTGTGTCTAACAGTTTTTTCTCGATGGGTGGCTTGAAGCTTCCGTGTGCCCCGATCATTGACGAGGTGTGTGTCGCCTACCAATTGAGGCCGAGCCAAATTCCTCCGAATGGATGGAGGTTCATTAATGGTTTGGCCTTGCTATGCCATCAGTTTGGCATCCTGCGTCACTTTTTAATAATGAACCAGAGTTTAAGCTCTGGGACTGGGATCCCTCATCTGCAGTACAGAGATGCCCGATATTGCTCGGCTGGAACGGCTTCAAAAATCACCATTTGGTGGACGAAGTACTTTTTTGTGAAGCCTCCGGGATCTTCCTTTGAGTCCCGGCCATGGAGATATCCTTTAGCCGAGCGATGGAACGACGTGTCGAGCCTGTCACTTACTAGAGAAGAGTGTGAGGTAGTCGATCGCATTAAGAGGCTCAGTCGGTATGACTTTGGTCATCTCATTATGGGATATCGCGGGGGGGCCTCGGCCGATTCATTCCTAATCGACCCCCAGCCCCGATTTAGCGGGCTAGGAGAAGAAACTGCCCCCTCTAGTTGACTCCTCGTGGTTGAACTATTTACTGTATTTGTAAGTATTGGTTTCGATTTCTAACTTGTTTTTATTGCTATGCAGTCATGGCCAGGCTCGACGATTTCGCTAGGCCCTTCGACCCTGCCAGAGGCCGGTGCAAAGCTGCTAGACTCTCTGCGCGGACGAGGAGGGAGGACAAGAAAGGAGAGGCCAGCGCGGATTTCTCTCGGCCTACTGTTTTCGAATAGGACATCGCTCGTCCTATTGTTCCCGAGCCGTCTATAGCGCTTGCCCTGACAGCCGTACCCGAGCAATCAACAGCGATGACCCGATTGGCTGGTGAAAGCCTAGCGGTCTCAGAAGAGGAGGAAGATGTTGAGCCACCTCTTAAAAGGAAAAAGACTGTTCGGGAGACGGGGGAAGAGTGTGTTGCCTGATTGGATAAGGGCAAGGGGAAAGGGCGAGCGGCAAGCGCCGAAAAGTGGGAGCCAGCGATCAGTCTGGAGAAGACTGCGTCACTTAGGAACTACGAAATGGCTCTTCACATTGCTTAGAGGGTCGTTCCCCTGTAGACGAGAAGCTTATAGACGCGTTGAGCAATCAGGAGCTGGGGGCCTGTCTCGTCCGTAGCTGTGCGAGGGATCTGACGTTATCCTCCGCGATGCACCTACGTATGGAACAGCTCGATGAGATTAATCAAACGCTGGACCGGGAAGTCCACGATCTCCTTGAGCAGGTGAACACTTTGAGGGGCGAGCTTTCGGAGGTCAAAGAAGAGAGAGATGTCTCCCGAGCTCAACTCTCTTCCTTGGAGGAGGATAAGAAATTTTGGGAGGAGGCGATGAGCGTTTTGAAAGCTCAACTTGCTACGGGCGAGGAGGAAAGGAGCAGGGTGGTTGCGGCGAGGGACAAGCTGGCCAAGGAATGTTAGGACTTGAAGAAGAAGCTGGGGACGGAGCAGGAGCTTCGTAAGAAATTCCTCCAAGATTGCCATGAAGCGGTGGAGGATAAACTGAGGGCCGAGGATAAGCTGAAAGAGTTGTGAGGCTCCATAAAAAAATAGAGGATTGAGGCGATCAAGCGATGGAAAAGGCGATTCCTACAGGGGAAGTGTTTAGAGTTCGCTTGTGACTTGGCCCTTTCGATCATGAGGAATTGCCACGACGTTTGTATCCCTGACGGGTCGGATGGACCTCCATTTGAGGATTATGCCGAGCCGATGCTCCCCACCGCTCTCGGCCTTTCTCTAGAGGAAATGAAGGAGAGGGCCGAGGGAGAACGAACGTTAGTTCTGGATGAGGAGCTGGACCTTAGCTCGGATGAGGAGAACGAGCGATATCGTGGATGTGTCTCTCTGGTTCTTCCTACAGACTCTGGTCCTGTCTCGGCTGCTTTGCCGACCTCCCCTTCTGCCGATCCCGCTGCCGGCCCTTCCTCTCCTCCGGCCGAACCTGCTGCTGGTCCTTCCTCTCCTTCCGAAGGATCAAAATGATTGTTTCCTCTTGTAAGGCTCATCTGGTCGAGCTTGTGACCAGAGCTTTAATTCAAAGAAATAGAAGCTCTTGTTTTTCATTACCTCTTTTATATGTCATGTTAAAAAGATACCGTACCCAACCATGCGGTATCTTGTACGCTGAACCGCACTCAACGCAACAAAACCGTGAGGTCAGGGAATCGAACCCCGGCCAAAGCAGACAATACTAATTTTTGTGGTTGCGGTTTAGCGTACAAGATACCGTACCCAACCACACCAGATGTAATATTAGAAAAATTGTTGTTCGGAAGGGATAAAAAGGTTCATACTATAATATAGTGAAATGTTGTTTGGATGAAGACTTTATAATGTAATATAATGTAAAGTTGTTTATCATTTTACATTCTATCCTAAATCTCTTAAATTTGAGGTTTTTTATTTTTGTTGTTTAGAATAAAATGAAACGTAACGTGAAACTCTTCTGTTTAATCGCATCTCATTTCATTCTTTTATAAACCTTTATCCTAAACTATGGAATAACATTAAATTTCATTTCATTTCATTAATAAACTCCAACTAAACATAATCTTAGTGTTTTTCGATTATGCTCAACTAGTGAATTCGAAGAGGAAAACTAATAGAAACATTATCTCAAAACGTCAAAATCGTCGTTCAGTTTTATATATTATTGATATCGGTAGTTACGCATGGACTTAGAAGCTGGAGAACAACCAAGAATTAATTTTAATCATCGATTAATTTGATGTTAAAAAAACGAAACAACCCCACATTGTTTGTAGCTCGATTGACTTGGAGGTTGAGTGTGGTCCCTCCCTTGTGGTTGCTGTTCGCCTCATGGTTGTTATAAGAGATTTATTTATTACTTCTTAAGCTAATCTTCTGATAGCTAGCGTAACCAACTATACTAATTATACACATTTAGCATGAAACGATGATTAATATGTGCTGGTCATTACTAAGAAAGACTAAATGACCATTTAGGCTTTTAATTATATTCATAACCAATACGTGATGATGACACTACTTGAGCATATATCCGTGTAATTATTTATTAAGACGATAAGCTTTTGCTGTTATTTTATCCAAAGAGTTTCTTTATCAAAATATTGATTTGGAGGCCAGGCTATTCACAAACGTACTGAAGCTTGATTGGTATTCATCGCATCTCTAGGTTTTTCCATAGCAGAAGCAGAAGCAGAAAAGAAATTCGATCGTGTCTAAATATTATTAATTTATCAAATATTACTTTATAGAAGTTTTAGTGTATGGATCTATGAAAAAAATGATACTTGAGTTATGAATTGTAAGTCATTAATCGTTGGCAAAAACATTAATCTGTATACCCACCCTAACCCCTATAATCATCATATTAGTAAGTACCTTCAATCATTAAGCACTTATAATTATAACGGATGTCACCAGGACACTCGCATCAGAATCAGTCCTTTTAGTTGACAACTTAACATAATTTTCTATCAGAATGACACTAAAGTGCCTGTAAGCATTTTCTGATCTATTTGGTACACCGGCACTTGAAATCGTCAAATATGGAAGACTATAAGTGTTTCTTCAAATAATCCTTGTAGCGAGCGGGATTGCTCTTTCCGTGTTGCTTATACAGTCCCAGCTCGACTGTATAAGCAACAACCATCAGTCCCTGTTCGATCAGTGCCTGCATTTTGCAAATTGCTTTTGATATCACCAACCGAAGTCCTACTTATACGAGTCAAACTTCTCTTCAAAAGCTATGTATTACTATTAATTTTGGACGGGTCGGCCATTCTGGGCCCGGACCCAATCAAGACAACTTGCAGGCCGATCGGTCCACTCATCGAAGATTAACTCTGCATTTAAAGCCCAAACTTCTTTCTGGCCCATTAGCAGAAGGTAATATCTCATGCACACACGTAAAACCTAAACCTAGCTACGAAACGTATATAAGGTATCT
>JANTNU010000006.1:5097797-5119492 GCA_024752395.1 Erythroxylum havanense
CTTGAGCGTCGGAGGGGCAAATCGGGACCTCACCCCCGACGTGCCTTCCTTTGTTTTGCAGGAGACTTTTTCGTTGGGATCACTTCAGCGAGCATCGGAATCATGGATCAGAATGGTAACAATCAGTTCAGCCAGAATCCGGCAGAATCAAATTTGTTTTAGAATTGAAAGATAACTATTCATATCTTCTCAGTTTAAATTATGGGGGCCAGAGCAGCAAATGTAACACGTAATAGTGAAAGTTCTACGTGCCTGACGGTGGTCCTTACAACAACTCTGATGAAGACAGAACTAGCTGTCAATGGCTGCCATTGTATCCTTATCAAGAGGGGAGTGGGAACTAAGGAGACAAAATGACGATGATCGTGCAAGCCGGCCTTATGAAGGGTTTGGTTTTTCATTTTCTTTTGACAGCATTTAACCTATCTAAAATGGCGAGGAATAAAATCCGATCTCTGTATGTGTTCTATTCTGTCCCAACTGTACTGTCTTTGTAAGATTTTATTCCCCTTTGATTTTTACATCATTTAATTGCCAAATTGCGAATATGGTATATATTTATGTGATGTTTGTTTGGTTCTAAGTCAGTCGTGCTTTGGCCGGTGCACCTTAGAAAATAGTGCCACTAATATTTCTTGAAGGACTTCAGCTTATTATCAAGGAAAAAAGTAAACGTAGAAAATTTTCCCATTTCGACTCGTGGAAATGTACTCAAGGCTCGGCGGAATCTTGGGAGAAAAAGAGAGTGTGTTTATGGCTATGTTCACGTAATCCAACTCGATTACTACCATATATTGGATTTCTAGGTTTTTATTTATACATGGTCGTGTTGAAGATACAATGTTTTTCCAGAGATAACAATTTCTGTGTGATCTGTAACAGAATCATTTGTATGACTTGCTATAGCTAGAGCCATTGACCACGGTTCAAACAGATAAATTACAGATTTCAGTGAAGAACTATAGTTGTACCTTCAAGTCAAATACAGTGATTATCAAGTAGCCAATGAGAACTTAAAACTTTTGACTGCGATGAAAACTACTTAAGTTGGGTATGAGCCGCAAAACAGGAGACAAGGAACGAGTATAACGGTTAACGTGTCCGGTTCTGAATGTTTTAATATAACAATGTCAGACTCATCTCCACGACTTGGCCGTCCTTTGGCCGCGTTTATCGTCTACCTATCCAACAGAATTTCCTCCATTAATAACTTATACTCGCGAGGACTTCCCACGTTCCAACTGTTGGACATGTTTAAACACATATGCTTGATTACTAAGAAGTTCTTATTTAAAATACACTAACACATTCAGACTAATACTCAAAAAGCATGCTTTCATTCTCATCCTGCCTAATTACATACCCTTTAATTTGGAGGCTTACCTGTCAATGATAAGCCTTAGGCCCTTCGGTATCACTCATTGTAGATTATAATGTAGAATATAGTTGACGGGCACTGAAGCTTTTTTCTTTTTTGTTATTTTAATCTGTCATTGCATGAACTTGGCCCTACCTTAGTTGTATACTTGTATTGGCCCCAGAGTGGACTCCCGAGTTTAGTTGACCTACACCAGAGAAATGATGGAGAATTAATAATTCCAATAAATTAGTTAAGTCAATCCTTACTAGCATTCTTTGTGGAGTTTGGGTATAAATATGGCTCTAGTTATTTCTTGCTTGTCTCAGGGACAATCAAGCTGATCACACTTTGAAACACAAACACCTATTTTTTAACCCACAGGGTTCCTAGGGTCTGAAACAAGTATGGAGCCCATTGGAGCATTTCCTGAAGGAGAATGGGAGTTCAACAGAATACTCTCCATGGAAGAGCTTGATTTCACTCCAGAATTTCCTCTACACTGTTTATTCCCTCTAGAGCATATTGAGGGAACAAAATTTACCAACCCACAGACCTTTTTCTCGTATCCTGAAGCCAATGCGAGCATGGCAGAGATCAATGGGAGTTCATTTTACTCAAGCATTCTTAACGACAATTTGCAGTTTTTATCACAAGATAACAGCAGCAATGTTAACTATAGTGATAGTGTCTTTGTTTCCTCTTCCATTCACCAAACCTACTCCTTAAGCAATAGTAACAGCATTCCTATGTCCATCGATATTTCTGTCATGGATGACAAAACTAACAGCTCACTTGCACCACTGTCTCCTGAAATAGGAATGACAGAAACTGTCTCTATTAATGAAGGCATAAGCAGTCGCCAAATGAGAAGTTCTGCAAATGATAGTAATCAGCTGGCAGTTAATGCTGTTCCTAACAAGGAACTTGAACTTAAACGAAAGTTTGATTCCCAGGAATCACGTCCATCAGATTTCATGAAGAAAAAACCTCGAATTACAAGAGATGTAAGTGCATTCATCAACGTTCACTTCAAAACGAATTTTCAATCAGTCCAAGGAATTTTTGTTCCCGGATCTTTAGTTTCTTAACATAAGTTCTAAACACAGGCACAAAACGGTAAGTCGAAAAGGAACCAGAAGCCGTCTCCAGTCAATGACGACGAAGAAGAGAGTAACGCTGGAGGAAATGGGCAGAGCTCTAACAGTTGTAACTCGGATGAAGATTCCCATGATTCCATTGAAGGGACTACTTTAGGGTCCAATGGCAAAAAAAGAGCCAGTAGAGGATCAGCCACTGACCCTCAGAGCCTTTATGCACGGGTAAGACCCTTAACATGTTGGCTCATGCATAAGAATATCTCCATCAAATTAATTACTTCCGTTTTACCTTTTATTGATATATATGTTGATAATTGTGCTGCAGAGAAGAAGAGAGAGGATAAATGAGAGATTGAAAATCTTGCAGAATCTTGTTCCTAATGGAACAAAGGTTGATATAAGTACGATGCTTGAAGAGACAGTCCACTACGTCAAGTTTTTGCAGCTTCAAATCAAGGTAATAGGAGGGCACATGCAAATTTTTTTTCAGCAAGCTCAAACCCAAAAAAAAAGAAGAAGAAGAAGAAGAGGCTTTCTTTCATTACATTTCCGTGATGACTAATTCTTCTTATATCAAACTTGCAGCTTTTGAGCTCGGATGATCTGTGGATGTACGCCCCTATCGCTTACAACGGAGTGGATGTTGGCCTCAATCAGAAGATTTCTGTACTACTGGAGAGACAGAAGCTCTAATGTTTCTAATTTAATGTTTTGTTTAACAATGCATTAGAAAAGCATAGAGTTATATGATATAAATATCTATATACTCGCAACAAATTTCAATGTCCAAACCACGAGGCGCCATACAACAAATAGTAATGTTTTTTCTACAGCTTCTCGCATATACAGTATCCGATCACATGGATATGCAAAAATGTGTGGCTTCACGATAGCAGAACCAACGCATATTTGTCTATCAAGTATATAATAACTCAGTTTCAAGTACTTCTAAGCAATAAAAAGAGAAGACCTTCACATTGGAAAACACTGCAGATGAAATCAATATTTGCCTAGAAAATGTGGTTATATGATATACGACCCTCTTTGGTGCATTCGATCGTAAGGTACATATATAATATGTAGTACAGATCTTATTACGTACATAGGATCAAATATACAAGGATTAAAAACGAAGGTAATGCGGAATACTTAATTTCGGTTCTATCTCTAATTTCGATGTCGTTTTCGAGCTCAAAAAGATCACGAATCTCTCAGGACCTTTATGGAAAGTGTTTCCCGACAGGTGGTTTAGGTATTTCTACAATTTCTCAATACATAAGCTCTTTTAACGGGTCCGAAATTCCTTATGCCTATGGTTGATATGAATAACTACAAGAGACCTTAACCTTTATATAGCTTCTATATCGACATTCCTCGTCACAAGATCAATATGGGTTCGATCCATGCACACTAATTGGAATCTATTTTTCACCCAGACTTTGACCCATTAATTTAGATCATTTATTGGGCCATTTTATTATTTTTATCTGGATCAAATTACGTAATTTAACCGATAATTTATTTAAAAACTGAAAAATGCAATTAATAGTTGTCCAACTTTATAAGAAAGGACAAAATTATCCAACATTTTCCCTTTGGACAAGCATTAATTGCAAATTTAACTCTAGTTTAAAAACAGCTTGAAATTTTGGATAAGCCACGCTACTGAATTAGTCGACTAAGTTTTAAAAATAAAATATTTGATTCAAAGATAATGAAAGTCTATCATTCTGTCCTGTAAGGCTTTCAATACTAAAAAGTATCAAATACATGTATCATGTGCGACACAGATCCAATACAATCACATATATCTAATACCTCACTAATATGAATGGAAAAATAGAGTGTGACAAACTAGGATGATACCTCTATGATCTAAATTATATCATTCTCGTTTGTAGGTCTCAATTCCTTCAACTTTATGCTAAACCGTATATGCTAAATTGCATTAGAGAAATCCTATTTTCTCTCACTGAATGCTAAACAACATTAAGGAAGACTTGTTTCCTCTCACCAAATGCTAAAATGCATTAGAGAAAACCTTTATATTCTCCAATTGAATGATAAACTGCATTAGCGAACACCCTTATGGGATTAAAAACTTATATCCTCCTATGTCATGTCTAATTTATGGATATCCGTACTAAAACTGTATGCGTCTAAATGACATAGGCACAAGGTCAATCTCTATATATGCCCAATGACCTTTAAATGTTTAAGATCGACACAAATCTTAAGACTTTCATACGTATTAATGTATGACAAAACATATTACTGAGGATAAACGATGATCATATCTATTGATGAACC
The DNA here is from genome assembly GCA_024752395.1 of Erythroxylum havanense. Classification (NCBI taxonomy): domain Eukaryota; kingdom Viridiplantae; phylum Streptophyta; class Magnoliopsida; order Malpighiales; family Erythroxylaceae; genus Erythroxylum; species Erythroxylum havanense. The sequence continues at coordinate 5,102,565 of JANTNU010000006.1, forward strand.
ACCATACTGTCATAATACATCAAAATGTACATATGTACATGGAGCAAACATAACGATCCACTAATTAACACTATCTTAGGACGTCAAAACACCCATACTATATACTTATGTCATAAACAAAAGTGGGTGAAGTCCTTTAGTTAAAGGATCGACTTACAATTCCTCAATCCTTAAATGCTTCAAGCCTTAATGTCACCTTTTCATATCAATACCTTTATGATCAAATAATTTATCTTTAAATGTTAAGACCCTATGGTATTCGTTGTTGTTATAAAAACAACATGGTAAGAAGATTACCACAATACGACCAAATGGGTATAGCCATTGAATCAACCATAGACAACTCAGAAATCAAGTTTTTGAGCTAAACCGTCTGTGAAGCAGCCCCATAGCATGCAATTTGCATGTGAAGTTGAGGAAGTTATCTTTGTCTACTTGACACACTTCTAAGACATTGTACCATCTGTAAACTTTAAACTATAACTTTAAGAGGACTTTCGATCATCTGGACACAAGTTAAAATTTGAATCTGAATTCCTTACAAGGTTTAGTCTATTGACTGTGTTATATGTCAACATACAATCCTTGATTCCTTTTAGTATCTTAAAACTCTCTAGACTGCATTCTATAAGAAGTCTGATGAGTGTCGAGATATGTCCCGATGAATCTGAATACTTAGGACAGAAGATGCTATATTAAGGTCCTTCATGTCAAAGTTCTTGACTAAAAGTTGCTTAACCTCATACAACATGGTCAAATAATTTGACATGAGCAATATGCCATCCAGATGCAAGCCATCCCAACTACTTTGAGAGGCAACAACTTGCTTGCTTCTGCTGACAATGGCTCAGGGAAAACTGCTTCCTTTCTTGTTCCTATTGTTTCTCGTTGTGCAAGTTATTGCCTTAAACACTTCCATAACAATAAAAATCCACTAGCAATTGTTCTAACTCCAACTAAAGAGCTCTGTATACAGGTTGAGGATCAAGCAAAGTTTCTTGGAAAGGGTTTGCCTTTTAAGACTTCGCTTGTGTTTGATGGTGATGCCTTAGCGAGTCCGCTCCACTGCATCTGCCAAGGAGTGGAATTGATTGTAGGAACTCTAGGCCGACTAATTCATCTTCTAATGAAGCATGATATGAATCTAGATGATATAATGATGTTTGTTCTAAATGAAGTTGATTGCATGCTCCAAAGGGGTTTTAGAGACCAAGTTATGCAAATATTTAGGGCTCTTTCACAACCCCAGGTGTTAATGTATTCTACTACAATCTCAGTTGACATAGAAAAGATGGCGAACTCTTTGGTGAAAGACATTATCTTTTTCACAATTGGGCAGCCTAACTAGCCTAGTAAGGCTATGAAACAACTGGCTATTTGGGTCGAGTCAAAGCAAAAGAAGCAGAAGTTGTTTGAATATTGATGAGTAAACAACATTTTAATCCACCTACCATTATATATATGGGTTCGAAACTTGGAGTAGATCTCCTATCTAATGCAATAACTTTGACCATTGGGTTGAAGGCTCTTTCAATCCATGAGGAGGAGTTCATGAAAGAAAGAAGAGAGGTCATAAAGTCATTTTTACTAGGAGAGGTACATGTGATTATATCCACTGGGTTTTGGGTCAGGGAGTTGATCTATTAAGGGTGAGACAGGTAATAATTTTTGACATGCCCAATAACATAAAGGAGTATGTCCATCAGATTGAGAGGGCATCCCAAATGAGAGAAGAGGGTACAATTATTATTCTTTTAAATGAGGAGAACAAAAATTTGTTTCCAGAGTTAATTGAATGTTTGAGATCTTCTAGAGCAATATTACTATGGGAGCTTGTTAATTCAAGGTATGATGTTTGCACTGTTTTTGATGGTAAAGGTCGTCGAAAGCTGAAGCATAACTTCTGAAACTTTAGTAGTATTCTTTTATGGCTATTTTCCACTCATATGGTTGGAAAAGAAAATTACTTTGCCATTGTATTGTTGAATTCTTTGGCTTCTCTAAACACAAGGCATGGGCAATTTTGCTTCTTGAGGGAACTTCATGATTACTTGATGCAGTTGGAGATGGCTACCCTTAAGTGGCAAGAATGGTGTTTGCAGACAAATAAAATGGCCTGAAGCTTTGGAGATGCAACATCTTGTGGAGCATGATCATAGATATTACCCTTGGGGAAAGAATCTTTCTTCCATTGATGATTTTGTTAATGTTTAATTTGCAAAAATCTTAGAGGATAGTCAAAATTTTGGGGAGAGAATACCAACATTAATGCAATCCAACATTTTCAAGCATAATTGTGGCCCTTGTTATGCTGTAGCAATTTTGGTCATCAATCCTTAACTGGCTCAAGAGATATTGATTCCCGAGCAGTTTTGAAGTGAGCCAAAAGTTTCTGGGACCAAGAATGGGCATGCTCAATATGCTAGGAAACACTTTTGGTTATGATGGGAAAGCATTTAGTATGTAGTGGAAACATGCTGGTTAGTGATGCATCTATATCAGGCGTTGATGATGAATGTAGGCAATGCCGCAATAGTGGGTTACAACTTCTGCAAGCAATTTTTAGGTTGTTTAGATGGATACGAATGCACATGATGAATAATTAAAGGTCCATATTTGTATACTAGTATATGATTAATGGTCTTACCTCTCCATACATGTGCATGAATTTTATGCCTTATAATATTAGGCCTTGACGATGCGGATATAATTTAACTTTAATAATGGATGCCATTTATTTATGTGTCGTTGGTACTCCAATAGATGTGTTCTAATTTTTTACAGATAGGTGTAGGTCTCTTGGGATAGTTACTCTCTAATTTCAGCCAGACTTTGCAGCTTATCAGGCATATCATTTGGTTATATTTTATTTATTTATGTATTTATTGTAATTTTATTTACATAATTATTTAGCGTGTAAGTTTTACTTATTTACTCTTTAACCTGCATTACTTTTTATTATTACATCTATATGTGGGTCTACCGAAAATAGCTTATCTACTATGTAGGGGTAAGGAGGCTATTAGACCTCCCCAGACCCCGTTTTATTATGAGATTTTGGACTAGGTGTGATAATGATGATGATGATGATGTAGTAATAGGAAAACAACTTTGCTCCCCTTGACCTCATAGTACAAGCATCTTTTGAATTTTATTTTTCATGAAGCTGAAAGAGGTCACAACCTCATCAAACGTAAGGTATCACTTTCGAAAGTTTGATATAAACTATATATTGATCTGCATAACGTGTAAACCATGTCAGTTCCATCTAGATCCTGGAATCCTTCAGATTATACCATGTAGACCATTTTATAAAGGTCTTTATTTAGGAAAAAAATTTGACAGCCATATGATCTAACCCTATATCATCATGAACTACAATTGCCTTAATTACTCAAAATATATTATACGAGGATACAGGAGAAAAATAACATAAAGTCAACCTTTCTCTTTGAGTGAACCATTAGGCAACTGAGCAACCCTATAGACCACTGAACTCTATCCTAAAATCCTTTAAGTCCAAAAAACTTCATTCATAACTGATGAGCTTGCAGTTCCGTTGCAATCAACTAGCTCCTAGACCTTACTATGTTCTATTACTTGCATCTCATCATTCATTGCATCCCACCACGCATCGACATTAAGTCCAGAAACAACTTCTGCAAAGTAATTGGATCCGTACCATGTCTAATAGCATAGTCTTTTACGCCTGATAGATTATGTAATCAAATGAGATAGCAAGTCGTCTTACTTTAGTAGATTTACTTAACTGTAATAGATCTTGTACCCTAAAAAACCTCTATGTCTACAGGTATGGGTTCTTGTTCCTATACAAGCACGGTACAGAGACTTAGATCCATCGGAGCTAACTATATCAATAGCGACTACAAGATAAATATAATATCTGCCCTGCTATCATCTGAAGGGTCAATGGACCCACCATCATCATAGACATCTTATTCCAGAAACTTAGTTATTTATAAGTCCACTATTCCGGTCTCCCCTTCTCTACAGTAAAAGCTATAGCCTTAAAGTGGTCGAGATATTTTACTAAATAATAATAAAGGGAATGAGCATGCAATCTTTCTTTATAAGGATTATACTACCTCAGTAAAGCAGCCCCTTCCACGAATGGGTGCAAACTTTTAAATAATTAGGTAGATTAGTCATGCTCTGTATTGACTTCTTCAAGTCCTTTAGGGTGCAGTTATACCTTTTAGCAACACACCATTTTGCTCAGAACTACTCGGTATAATGAATTAAGTCACTATTTTAACTGATTCCAAATATCTGACAAACAAACCTTTTAAAGTCCTGAAACACCATGTTTGCCATTATATTCTCCTCTACATCCAAATCTATCTTGATGAATTTTCCAATTTGTTCTCAACCTTCAACCTTTAAGCAAGATCATATAACTGTGATGGAAATAATCATCAACAAATGTCAGAATACATTTAGAATTGCACAGTGCAACTGTATAAGGTCTAACGATATCTTTATGTATCATACTCAACAAGTCAAAAAAAAGAGTTAATCTCAATATCCTTATTAGTTAGCTTTCCCCTGCAACAGTCATCACATGTTCCCAGATCATCATAATCTAGAATTAAGAGATACTTTCCTTGATCAATCTCTCATCCCTAGCTCTGGAAATGTGGCTTAAACTTTTATGCCACACCATATATGACTTCTCATTCATCAGGGTCCTTCATAACTTGTTTGGCAAGATACGAAAAAGCATATATCTAATTAAGGTAAGACACATTATATACAAACCATATGACAATAAGGTTGTACCATTATGTTTTGCATTAAACAATAACTGTAAAACATAATCATTAAATACAAAACATTAACCCTATCTGTCCAAAATTGATCAAAAGATCACATATAAAATGTTTCATGTAAAACCCAAATGAACATTACAATAAAGTTCAGTATATACATCCCCTACAGATATTATTTCCACTTCTTCATTGCTATGAACCATCAGGTTCTCCTTCCCTTTATTTGGCTTTATCCTGGATATGAACCTTTACTTTATGGAAGCATCTTGATTAGATGTTCCACTAAATAGCCACAATATACTTATTGCGACTATCGTAAATTAGATTTATAAATTGATAAGCCAAAGAGTAACCTGATGGTCACAGTGTTTCCTTTTAAACCTCATACTACTGGTTTCTTTATGTCCATAGGACCTTTATTAGCACTGGTTTAACCAACATTAGTATATGGAGAAGATTTAAACATTCTATCTTTTAACTCAATGGGCTTCATCTTTATCTTCCCTTAAGCTACTTCGAGGGCTGTAGGAGTAGCAAGCTTGAGTTTCTCCTCCTCAACAGCACAATGGGCTATCAAAGCATCAAAGTCCCAACATCTTCAATCTACTGTGAAGATGAATTATTCTCGATATATACTCCATTACTCCCCTTTTCTCATATTTACCTTATGGAGAATAATTTTTTCATTAAGGTACTTGTTTTAACACTAGATGAGACTATCTACCTCTGGGAGACATTATCAAGAAACTCATTCGCTATGTTTGTATCCAAAAGTCCACTTAGAATATGGTTAGGAATGGATATGTTAATGGTCATTAGATATAATCTGTTAGACCGATCCCAATATTCATTGGCTGCTTTATGAATTTTCAAGATCATGGATGTAAATGGAGATGGCCTATCCGTCTGTATGGCCATATCAACCTTAACTATCTCCATAGCGTTCAATACATCCTCTGTCCACTTCTTTGTATTGAAATTGGACAGGTTTTCAATGATGACAATAATTTTGTTGACTGAAAAGGTGACTTCAAGATGATAATCTTTAAATCAACATAAATGTAGGACAACAGTGACACTCAAAGCCATTAAATAGTATCTTTACAAAAAATCCAGTGCTATTAAATAGTATCTTTACTGAAAATCCAGTCACACATATTATGAAACACATGTGAGCTGAATACATAATATATGCAACTAGACCTCCACATAAAAGCGATTAGAGTACAAATCATCAACTCTTATGACACTACCATCTGTGGGTGAATAGATCATTCAAGCAACGACTTTCCTCTATCCAACGCCTTTATGTTCATCTCAAAATCTCATGTAAGGTCAACACTTGTGGGTAGAATAACCAAATATGAGACTAGAGATATCCCCTAACATGCAAGCAGAACAATTCAAAATACTGACTTAAAAGGCCACTTTCGTGACTACATTCTCATTAGCACTTAAAAAGTCCACAAACACAAGGAATGCATCTTTATGTTATCCTTACATTCTTTATGGGCATATAATATGTGATAATGTAACATCAATAAATGTAAAAAAACCACATTCACAATCTCATTATTGCATACTAGTGTTGAAGACATTTTCTGAAAACTTTATTTGAGACTTTTGTACATGAAAAATCTAAGTAGAGTAACTATCGTGCATCACCGGACACTAAACCGACCACCCGAGACACATAAATCTCATGTATCTCCCTTATGGAAAGTTCGTTACACGAAAATTCACTCAAAAATAGCTTCAGAATGTCTCAATTTCTTTTCCGATCAATTATCATACAATCTCGAACACTAAACATGAGACCCAAGTCATAAAACCTTGAAGTATCACCATCATGTGATGTTCGCAGTATGAAAATTCACTCAAATTCGGATGCAATCTCGAATACTGAATATGAGACCCGAGACACAAAACTTTAAAGAATCTCTCTCATGTGATGTCCGAAGTATGAAAATTCATTCGAAATCGAATTTAAAATACCTTAGTTCCTTTTTCTGGAGTTAAACTTTAATTTATTACTAATGTAATAAATCCAAAAAAATAGAAAAAAAAACTTACTTTATGAATTTTCCAGACTCAAAAACTAATCCAAAACACCTCGGGGTACTTTTACGATAAATTTGAAAATTTATTTTTTTAAATTACTGGCGCACCACATCAATGCGCGTGCAGCATGCAAACGCACGTCATATGAGTCTGACGCATGCGCATCACTTGCACCCCGCACGCTGACATGTGCCTACTGTATGGTGCGTGTACTGCACACGCTATCACATGTCCTCCATCTGGTATGCCACGTGTATGAATGGATGTGGCGTGTGCGCGACACGCGCCCATTGTCCTAAGCTCATGGGAGCGCGAGTCATGCGTGCGCTCGCTGGAACGTTACCCCGTGTAATATAGCACACGCCCGACATTTTCTCATTCTCCTTCGCCAAAGGCAACTTTCAACATCCTGGGATGTCGTTTTTTGCTCCATTCGGCCTATTTTTGACCCGTTTTTCATATCTAGTCTTATATATACCACTTTTACGTAATTATATACGTAAAAAATTTGAAAAATGAAATTGAGGAAAACCATATAAGATGAAAATCGAAAAACCTTTGCTTCCGGTAATCCGATCACATAACTACTCTGATATCATATGTAATACTTAGTATAGACCTTATTACGTACCCAGAATTAAACATGAAAGGATTAAAAATGAAGGTAATGCGGAATACCTGATTTCTATTCCATCTTTGATTCTGATACTATTTCTGAGCTCCAAACGATCATGAATCTTTCGGGACCTTTACAAAAAGTGTTTATCGACACGTGATTTAGGTTTTTATACAATTTTCTTAATACGTAAGCTTTCTTAACAGATCAGAGATTCCTTATGCTTACGATTAATATGAGCAGCTGGAGAATACCTTAACTTTTATATAGCTTACATATTAGGCTTTCCCATCAGAAGGTCAATGTAGGTTCAGTCCACACTAATTAGGATCTATTTTCTACCTGAACTTCGACCCATTAATCTAAATCATTGATTGAGCCACTTTATTATCTTTATCTATATCAAATTATGTAACTTAACCGATAATTTATTTAAAAAATAAAAAATGCAATTAATAATTATTCAACTTTTTGGGAAATGACAAAATTATCTAACAACATATGGCAGGAGGCATGATCCTGAAAACTAATATTAGTTATATAATTACTTGCTGAACAAATCAATATAAATCTTCAGTTACTAATATAAGAAGCTAACTGTAAACTTATATGCTTAACATTTGTTTAAAATTTCTAAGATTATTTCAATTAAATTTTATTTATGTACATTAACTATTACCCCTACAAGTAACTTTCAATATTGAAATAATATGGATATTTGAACTGGCATACGTGCAATTATAAACTAATCAGATTTTCAAGAAAAATAGTTGTTTAATTTTTTTTGTGATTTTTAGTTTTTCTTTCGTTAATATGAATGTAGTTATATTTTTATTACTGATGATAATTACATATTAGATAAAGCTTAAAGATGAATTATTTTTAATTTCTTATATAATATTTATTTATAAATAATAAATAAAATTATTTATTTTAAATATTTTTAATTATTAAATCAAAATTTTATTTGCAATTTATATATTTGAAGACATTTTCATTTGAATTATATTTATTAATAATTACTAATTTAATGTAATTTAATTTAATGAAAAAATTAACTGAAATTTTGATTTTTATAAATTTAAAAAACTGAAAGAAATCAAAATAAAAACAAAAGCAAAAAATGCAAACAAATAGATTTTTTTTTACTAAATTTAAAAATAAAAACAATAAATATAAATATAACTAAACTTTTGGGAGATCAGATGGCTGATTCAACTGGCATAGCATAGGGGACACGTTAAAGTTTTGGATTGCAAGTCTTCTAAAATGCTCCAAGATATGCATGGGCTAAGCCCAGAGGCCAAACCCCCAAAACAAGCCCATGAAGATTAATGATTTGGGGGAGGCTGAATGTGTAATTTTATACCCATCTTCGCTGTCGAGCGCTTGATAGTTGATCCCCTACCAAACCACCACAGCTCGTCTCGAGCCATGACATCGGCGGCAGAGCAACCGCTCAAGAAGCGGAGGCTCTACGAGCCCAAACCAGAGTCACCACCGCCACCACTAGAAATCCCAACTGAGCCGCTGCAGAACACTGTTGCTCCACCATCAACGCCCCCGCCTCTCTCGCAAGACGAAATCAACAACAGACGGAGAAATAAAGATGAGATTAAGAGCGTTTATGAGGCTTACAAGCGTCTCAAATCTTGCGTCTCCCGAAAAGACCCGCGCCGCGTGTCTGACCTTGAACAAGCTTATCTCTCTCTTGTTACTGCTTCTAGAGGTATTTTACTTCTGTTTCCTTTCTGTCATTTATAAATTTAATGATTTAACTGATATTCAATACCATAATTCGTTTCAAGTTATGTGTTCTTGTGCAATTTGTGAAGTGGTTCGAATGCGTCCAATTTATCGAATGTCGAACAATTAGCTTTACTGTCTAATTGAAGCTATTAGCCATTATGAGGTTCTTCGTTTGCCTAGCTTGTTTGAATAAGATGGACTGAGAAATATGATAGTTTAGTCTCGTGAAATTCTGGTAGTCTTGCAGGTTGCATCAGTGCACAGCGTCTTCTAGCTGACTTGATTCCTAGATACGCGTCACACTGCCCAGCTGCTCTGGAAGCTGCAACTAAAGTAGTTATCGATATTCATAACTGTAGCTCGGCAGTCGTTAGCAGAGGAGAGGATTCTGATGGAGTCGCATTTGAGACTGCCAAGGCTTGCATTTTGGGCTTAGCTGACATTTGTCGGGCTGCTTCTTCAGAAGCTCAAGGCTCATCTGTAGTCCGAGGAATCTCCTCTAAAGTATTTCAAAGAGTGCTCTCTTTGATGATGTCGTCAATAGGTGAAGATAATGTCTTTCAGATTGTTGAGAAGGATGTTTTGAAGATGCAAGATTCAGTGGAGCACTTTTCCAAGCTGAAGCAGAAGTTTACTGATGAAGATGTTACTCCATTGGTTAAACTATGCAAATTCCGTGCAATAAGTCTCCTTTGGGTTTTCTTTTCTTATCCAAAAAATTTGCTTGCAGAGTGTTTTGAGCTTCTCAGATCATCTGAACCAGAGGGAATTTCTGGAGCACAGGGTTTTATCAGTGAGGTGACTCGACAACTGGATGAGGAGGCCATGCCTGATCTTATGGATGCACCTAATGATAGAACTACTTGTAAAAGCTCTTCTAGAACAAATGACAGAGAATACGAGATTAGCGGTAAGGATTTGTCATCAGATGCCAACCATGACACTGGAGATGTATCGTCTGTCCCACAGAAGTGCTTGTTACATTTGGTAATATGTTTAAAGTCTGCTTATATCTAACAGTTATTTATTCAAGAAACGTTACGTAGTTAAGTCACCATGTAAAATATTGTGATGTTCAACGCATGCTGTTCTATGATTTTGGTAAAGTGAATGATATTTGTTTTTTGATGTGTTAGGCCTCTACTTTTAAGCCTTAACTGAATCCTATTAGTTGTATGAACTCTTGGTTCTTTTGCGCTGATGATGTATACTGGATATTCTAATTCTTGATGGTAAATTCATCTTTTGCCTTCGGGGAGGCTAATTTCATTAGTGATAAATGGAATGGGTCATAAGTGCTGAAGCTGATCATTAGGCCTTTCAAAAATTAATAGTGGAAAAGTTTGCAGTTTTTTACTTTCCAATTGGTCAAAGGACTTGTTTTGAGAGTGGTATTAATGTTTATTGGTTGTGCTACATAGCTTCTGAAGACTTTATGTCAGTATTTTTATGGTCCCTAACCTTCTTAACATTTGTGATTGGTTTTGCTTGATACGAAAGAAATGACTTGATCCAGCATGAATTTTGTGCTTGGATATCATTATTGAAGCATATGTATTGGATGATTTCTAGCTAATTGATGGGTGCTTGTCGTTCTTCCTTAGTTGTTGAGCAGATGAAACCACATTTTCTTTTGTGAAGCAACTGATAGGAATTCGCTTGCTTATATATATCCTGTGTTCTTGTTTTACAAAATATTTACTGAGGTTTCTTATAAGCAGGTTCTTGATAAGAATCCATCACTCGGAAGTTGGATGTTATCAAAGTATAATAAGTTGTGTAACTTGCCTTCTGCAGTTGCTGCGTCAGAAACTAGAGCTGCTCTTGAAGGAATCCTTCGTACCTATAAGAAACTGGGTACGGAAGACATCCATATGGATAGTGATGAGGATGATATCATCCCATCAAAAAGTATTAATCAACAGTACTTAGGACCTAGTCATTCCAATCACTGTGAAATCTCCAGGGAAACACCTGGCAGGGATGGTGAGTTAGGACTTTACTGTTTAGTACTTTACTGTTTGGGAGTTTCTTAAACTGGTTTGTCCTTGATTACAGGATCTAGTCATAGCGGTGGAGTTGCAAGTTCCTCAGATTTGGAGGCTAGTGACCCTGGAGATTCTTCTCATGGCATGCCAGGAGAACTATCCAATCAACAGAGGCTCTCACCTGTCACAAAAACATCGTTAGACTATGGAAGTAACTTGTTTGAATGTAGAAACCACAATGCTCGTTCGGAGAACAATTTGAATTCAAATACAGATCTCTGTTTACCTGCATCAAGATCCTCAACCAGAGCTGTGAGTGATGATTTTTCTTCGTCAAAGATTCCTATAGGGCCATCTCATGGTTCTGCTTGGTTCTGTGATGGGGACCCTACATCAGTGGAGGTTTTCTCTGCTTGTAGACAACTCTGGTTGGGTTCTTTAGGTCCAGATACAACTGAAGCTTATGTTAGGTTTCAGCTTGAGAAATTTGGTCCCATAGAACGGTTCTTCTTCTTTCCCTGCAAAGGGTTTGCGTTGGTTGAGTATTGGAATATGTTTGATGCTGTAAGAGCTCGGGGATATATGCGCAGTCACTTCCCTTGGCAGATAAAGTTCATGGACATAGGATTGGGAACTAGAGGTGCTATTAATGGTGTTGCAGTAGGTTCGAGTCCACATGTTTATACTGGAAATATTACGAGTCAGTGGGTAAGGGATGAAATTCTGCATGAATCAAGGAAAGTGCTGCATAAGGGCCCTTACAGGGTTGAAGAGCTTAACAATGATCAAGCATTAATAATGGAGTTTGAAACTCCTGAGGAAGCTACTACTGTGATGGCTCACCTCAGACAGTATCGCAAGGATAGTTGTAACAGTGCACAGTTGAGTACTGGATCAGCTACTGCTCCAATTCCTCAAATGGATGGTGTAAAATCAGTCCCAACCCCTATCAACATTGATATGAGAGCCAGTAACTCTGGAAGCATTTCCAATAGTATGATGGAATCTCCTCAAGCTCAAACTACTGACAACTGTAGGACAAGGATGTCCCACATATCCTCCTTGATTGCTTCATTACGTACTAAATATAATGTCAATCACAACCCCAGTTATTTTGACAGTCATACTGTTGCAGTGAAAGATGTGGATAAACCCCCATCAAGCACTCTTTGGATTTATCTCCCAAATGCTAGCTCCCCTTTCCTAACAGATGATGAATTATTGGCTGTTTGCAATCTTGCGATTGCAGACGTGGGATCTATAGTTAAGTGTGTGAGAGCAAATATGCAAATTGGGTGCGGGTGGTTTGTCGAATTTAGCAGCAGTGATGGGGCAACTACTGCTTTGAAAAATCTTCGTGGTTGTCCTGGAATGTTTTTTCAGATTGAATACAGGTATAATTCTTTATTCTTTTATCCTGTTCACGGAAACAAACTGTTCTTGTAAACAAAATCAAAAGTTTTCATTTTGTTACTTGAGCTACTAAACAAAACCTAAAGTTCTCATTTTGTGCGCGATATTGTGTATTAACATATATTTAATGCCCAATGTGCAATACCACAATGCTTTTTTTTCCCTCTCTTGAGCAAACAATCCTGATCTTCTTTTGCTATAGCTAAGCTTATGGCAGCAAAATCCGTGTTATTTTAACAGCCAACCAGGAAAGAACCTTTTTCCACCTTTACCAATGAAGTCCGAGAGCTGCTCAATGGAGCTGATATCCCCTAGGGTAAAACCAGAGAATCAAGGAACTTCCTTTCAAACTGTCCATTCATTTGGAGGGGTTGATCCTTCACATGGAGGTGATAACTCTTACCCCTTAAATTATTTAATGTTTGTTCATACACACATCTTTTGCTGGAAATTTTTCACTCTTAGGTTGCCATGGTGCTTCTGCTGTTACCGAACAAATGTGGACGAACAAGAAGAGTGATTCTGAACAGCATACTGCCCCTGGGAGCATTCCATGTTTACCCATAGGAACTCAGGGACCTATTCCATCACCACAGCAATTTCAACCATCTCCATTTTTGCGACCCATGTATGTTCCTTCAAACAGCTCATGGGATCAACGAGGCATAGATCATCATATGCCTATGAACCCAATATCACAACCAGCGAATCATGTAATGCCTAATTGCTTTCAGGGTAATGCTGTTGGACCCCCTTTTATAACTGCTTCTGTGACTCCACTAACACAGATGCAGCGAGCTCCAGTCCAACATTTTGACCAAATGTTTTCCCTTCCTGTTGTACCCCAAATGTCATCATCTCTACCACCTCAACCTGAAGTACCTCCACCGCCATTGCCACCATCGCCTCCACCTGCTCCACCTCCTCCTTGTTCGCCACCTCCTCCACCACCCTTTGCAGAATCAACTGATATTGGAACTTCTGGACATTGTCAGCAATATCCCTGGCAGGGCACATTGTGTAAAAGCGGAGTTCACTACTCTACGGTTTATGCACAGAAATTGGACTTTGATAACTGCAGATACTCAAATGGAATTTCTGAACCTGCTGAGTAAGAGCTACATTCCTGCTAGATTTTGCTGAAATTATATTGATATCTAGTAAACTTACCAGTGTTATGTCTATGCTACAGATGGCCTACCAAATTAGATATGACAAAACGGACAGATTTTCAACATGTGAAGTCAACATTTACGAGCACCCCGCCTCATAAAGTGAGTCCATGAACATTGCTATCTTTAATGCTCTCTCCTACACATGCTTAAAATGATCTTGGCCACAAATTTGTGCCAATGGAATGACACATTGTATTGGTACTATGAGTCATTTAGTACTAGTTGAGCTTGCTTTGCTCGGACTAACCTCTGGTGGGCCTCAACCCTAATTTTTTTTTACGTTCTTTCACCCTCTCTGACATGACTGTGATTAGATGCCGAAGTTTGTTCCAATCAATGGAATGATTTATTAGTACAGTGAGTTGAGCTCTTAACATGAGAGTATGGAAATGAATTAATATTGATTGTGCTTACATTCCATTGGTTATCCTCTATGACGGGCCTCAACACAAATTTTGTTGACTTCTCTCTCCCTCCAATCTTGTTCTCATGGGCTTTTCATGTTTAATGCAGAGGGAGGTCTGCAGGCTCATCCCTTCTTGTATGAGTGACCAAAAAGGAGTAAGGACTCTCTTATTTGCCTTATTATATGCTTCCATGTTTTCTCATTAAGAACCAAGTCTAGTGATACAACCTTTTGGTTGTAAAAACTGGTCACGAATGTTCTAAAAGAAGTTAAGTTTGTGTGTTTATCTATCCTCTTTTTTCCACTTTAGAGAATCTAATTTCAGGGAGTCAACTGGCCCATATTTATTTTGTACCGCTTAGGCACTCATATTGTTGCTCTGCAGTTTCAGGATTTCATATTATACTTAAAGCAGAGGGAATGCGCAGGAGTAATCAAGATTCCAGCTGTTAAATCCATTTGGTCCAGGCTGCTCTTTATACTTCCCTACTCCGACGATGTGTGTTCCATGATCTCAATTGCACCCGATTCTTCAAATTCTCTGATTGCTTTGGTTTTGCCTAAAGAAACAAACTTCGAATGGGTTTGATCTTCCTAGTTGGTCAATGGAGGCTGTGAACTTTATTAAATTTTTTTGGTTGCTGTTTCCTATTGTAGTCATAGTAGAATGTACGTACGTAGACATTTTATTGATGTACATTCGTATACTTGTAGGATGCTATGAATTCTATCCAAGCCCTAGCATTTTACTTTTTGTTGACGGTAAAATGTTCAAATTAGATATTAATATTTTTATTAGAATTTAATTTAAACATAAATATTTTACAAAAATATATTTGAACATGTTAAAGGTTCTAGGGATCAAAAATCTTCAGTGAGTTTAAAGTCTTTAAAAAGAACCTTATCAACTAGTTTTTTTAGCAATAATAGTTTGTTTAAATACTCGTTAAATAGGGCAAAATATAATAGGATTATTCACGATGTCACTTTTTAGGAGGTGTCATTCGAGGAGAAGTTAAGTGTAAATTCAAAGACTTATTGGAGGAATTTATTAAGCTATATATGCTTCATAAGTCCACCACCATTCTAATTTTTGAAAAGGTTAAGTTTTATCAATGCGTGTTATACTGACTTTTAATTTTATTATAATATAACTTGAGACAATTTTTAGGAGTATAGCCATCCTCAGGATAGATGGTAATATCATTATAAAGGAATATCATTTATTAAAAAAATTGAAGAAGGAAAGACAATGCAAGCATTATATCCAATGTTACGATTACCGTAACGACTCTGGTATCAGATTAAGTTTTGGTATGATACTGTATTGATATCGTTTAATACTGAGTATCATTTTGGGTAATTTTTTAAATTTATGAGATAGTCCTTGATTTTTTTTAAATTACAAAATAGTCTATTATCATATTGTATTGCATATTTTATAAGTTTACATCAATCATGCCTCCAAAAATCATAATAATAAATAATAATCATAATTAATATGAAATAACAATAATTTTCAAATATTTTATTTACAAATAATAACTAAAAATAATATAAAAAAGACAATCATCATTATACAAATATAAAATTAAGAACAATACAAAATATTTAAAATATTATAATTTCATCGTATAATAAATAATAATTATATCAAAACATCAAATAAAAAACAATAAATATTCTCAACTCTCAAACTATTACAATTTACGACAAAAGTTCGCGATGAGGAAACAACCAAGTAGAAATGAAACCTGAAACAAAAATATTTATAATTACATTGCATATATAGAATTTAACATATATATCAAATATAAGTAAAATTAAAAAAAGAGAAAAAACAAAAACTTGGAAGTCTAAAACTTCATTCAATTGTCTACGGGAAGATACCCACTATAACTGCATTGATTTTAATTATCATTCAGTACAAAATCCTCATCATTGAAAGAAGCTTCATCATTATCATCATTCAAATTCAATACACCAAATGACATGTCAATGCTTTTCTATCCAAGATTATCTTCCAAGTCATTCACGTCTACCAAACTTGGTTCCTTAAAAACCCAATTCATTAAAAGATCAGTATTATCAATGCAAATTAGATCTATTGAACTACTTGTACTAATGAGAGTCCTAGTAAACATTAAATTTAATTATTAAAAAATTATAAAAAATTATATCGAAATTAATAATGATAATAATATACATTTATCAAAACTTTAAGTTGCAACGAGCGAAGACCATTTTTTTTGGTAATTCAGAAAAAAAAATCAATTAATAAGAACGAGATATGTACATAGTGGTCTTTTACAAGTGCCTCAGGGACACACAACGTGGATTCAAAGCAACAGCCGGTAACAACTTAAAACAGAGACAAGAGCCATCCTACATTAAAAGGATGGCCTCCCATGACAACTCAAGAAGATAATACAATCGCAAGCAGAATTACACCCACTATTAAAGTAAAGAGAGTGACTAAGCTAGCTGACATTCTAACTACTAAAGACTTCCAATGAGCAAGACATTAAGTATGATCTTCACCCCTTTGTAGCCTTCTCCTTGAGAGACTTAGTGGGGCCTTCGAGTGTGCACTTCAACCTGCAAAGTTAGTGAAACCCACAAGAACCAACAAAGAAAAAAATTACCTCGCATTAATGAAAAGGCTAAGAAGCTCCCTAACGTGGGAGATTACCCCGAGATAAGCTCGCTCAACATCCATGGCTTCGTTCT
>JANTNU010000006.1:5182404-5195211 GCA_024752395.1 Erythroxylum havanense
TTTATAATGTTCAAATCCTAACTGCCAATTAATCGACTAATCTTGATCTTCTTTGATCGTCTTCTTTTACGTTGATGCATGGCGTGCATTATCAAGTTGTTTCGTTACTTGTCTGAAACTCTGAGACATCTCCATAAGAATGGGAGCACTCTGCAGTTGAAATAGAAACATTGTAGATTTGGAAAATGATTGTTTAGGCGGATGCGTTTCTAGTTTATGTTCCGTTTGTATGTAACACGTAGAATAAGCTTCAACTGTGAAGTCAGGATACGTAAACTCTATAATGTTTTTGAACTTTTAACGATCCTGCATGTGGATTGAAACTTGATTTTTTGACTTTGATGAGTTACATGCTCCTTTTGCTAATGTGGATTTCAGCTTAGCTGCTCACTTTCTAGCAAATTGTTATCTGACACTTGGTGGTTGACAGCATCAGCAGTATTGGCAACAAAATGCTCCTTAACGTCGTGATGTTATATCAGCAATGCCAAAGCCCATTCCCCGACCACCAGTTGCTTGCATCGAGACCGCAAAATCGTCCTGAACGGTACTCATCTCTACAACCACCACCTCCACCACCTTTCGTGAACTGCAGTGGTGGCTCCGGTTCTAATTATTCAGGGTCTGAATACCCACTTCCCCCAACTTCTCCAGGCATTGCTTTGGGTTTCTAAAAGAGTACATTTACATACGAGGAATTAGCAATGGCAACAGATGGCTTCTCAAATGCAAATCTCCTCGGTCAAGGTGGTTTTGGGTATGGGCAAAAAGGTGTCCTTCGAAACGGGAAAAGTGACCCTTCTGCCTCTTAGTAATTATAGTAGGAACTTGTCTGGATAAAATATATGCTTCATAAATGGAATCTTGACACATTTTTGGTTAACCTAACATGGTCATGCTGTACTTGTTTCATTATTCAGAGGTCTTACATGTTACTGTGATTGACTTTAGGCTCGGCCCCCTAGTGTTACTTGGGTCGTTTCTCTGAAAAGGAAAAAGAAAATGGGAAGTAGCTCTCCTTTTGGTATTTTCTCAACCCAGAAACTGTTAAGGAACAGCCACGTGAAATGGTCGTCGATGAGCTACCGAAGAAAAGCCTAAATGAGGTCTGACAGTAATCCGTTTTTGACGTACAATAATAAGTTGACAACCTTTTGACGCTTTAACTGGGGCTTATTGTGACCCTGAAACACAACCATCCAAGTGGGTTGCTGTAAGAAAAATGTACTAAAGCCTTTGTTTCCTATACAGTCAATATGGTAAAAATGTAGCATCAAATGAAGCTGACACAGAAGTCTTACATTTCAATGCAACCATACACATTTTCTCCCGGCAGCAGTGGCTCGGGGGAGCCAATTTAAAGTGCAGAAAAGATGTCTACTTTTTATGGTTGAGCACTAAACCTCAGCATGAAAGCGCGGGGAGAGAGACTAAAACTTGAATCTAAGCATATTAGCTTTATTAGTGAGAATCCAACAAAAAGGTTCGGGCTAAGTCTTGCTAAGTATATTTCATATATCATCTCTCATCCATTCTTTTTCAGGTGGCATTTTTCACCCTTCAGCAAATTTAAAAGGCCAACACAAAGTTTTTTCACATATCCCATTCCCATGCTAAAGTTATTGCTACAGCATTAGAAATTTGGAAGAACAAAAAGAAAAAAAAAATTCAATATCAAACTACCTGTCAAAGTTTTGAAACCTTTATTGCAAACGAAAATTACAAGTTAATGTCAAAGTTTTGAAGAATCTTCTACTTCTAGTCATCATTTCATCTATCACTATTTGAAGCCATCTTAACCCTCAAGTTGCCAGTGGTTCAAACAATTTTCATGGTCAGAAACTTCCATAGAATAACTCATTCACACACTCGTGGGTGGGAAATGCACCAGTAAGCATGCACCTGTTACTTTCGCAAAAGGCCTCAGTTTGATCCCACAGGAATCATCTTTAAAACAGCTGCAATAGGCATGCCAAGGAAGCCAAGGAAGATGCTAACAAACCATTGCTTCAAACTGAGAGGAGTTGTGTTTGCAAATGCACCGAGGAACTCAACAATTATAATCTGAAAGATGACAGTGCAAGTAAGTACGGCCACAAACACATAATTCTTCAATATTCCTTCGAACACATTAATCTTTTCCATCTCTCTGGAGCTTATCTCGTTAAAAACCTGAAGCATGAGGATGACAAGTTTAGAGTCAGCTATAGAACCCACATATACAGGCAAAATTCCACAAATAATTGCTTTTCATGAAAAGCAATTATTTGTTAGTGTATAAAGCTAATATCATACTCCTAGAATAATTTATAATATTCTCTGATGTCCCGGACAAATTGACCTCACAAAAGCACTAGGAATCATGTAATATTCTGATGATCAAAATATCTAGCATATCCTTTTCACTTACAACTAGGTAATAGCAAATGGGAAAGAGAAGATGTCACCTGACAGAAGACGAATGAGTTGAAAATGAGGGTGTTTAGAATCAAGTCGGAATCTGGGCCATCAAGATTAAAGACTGCCTTTCCTCTCGTCTGAAGATACCATATGATTACAAATTGATACAAAGACTGACCAAGAATATTCCTCCACATGATATTACTGATGAAGTTCCCTTTCCTACCAACAGGGGATCTCTTCATCAAATCATCATTAGGAGGTTCTGTGGCCAATGCCAATGCTCCTAGAGTGTCCATGATCATGTTGACCCACAGAAGTTGAACAGCTGTCAGGGGAGCATTTCCTGGGAGAATGTTGTGCCAGAAACAGATGAGAAACAGGTCACAACCTGAAAATAGGACAAGCCATGATAGGAAATGAAAACATGAACTCAAGCTCGACTTACCTGTCAAACAGGCAGAAGAAAAGTTGACAACCAGGGCTACCACATTGACTGTCAGTTGGAACTGAACAAACTTCTGGATGTTTATATAAACTGAACGTCCCCATTTAGCCACAGTTGCAATTGTGGAGAAGTTATCATCTAGAATTATGACATCGGCACTCTCTTTGGCCACCTGCAAAACCAAGAACATGCTTTCAAAACCACCACAAGGTTGGAACACTACTGTGCCAATAGGCACTTCTTAAGCTACATGTTAAAGAATAATATGCCAATGCTTGTGCTATTATGGAAATGCACTGCTTATGAGTAAAATAAATAGTTGTGTAAACTACTATAATGTTGCTCTTCTCAACAGTCCCTTGTCTGAAACACTGTGGCCAGAAACACAGATAGATTAGGTGCAACAAACCTCGGTTCCAGCAATTCCCATTGCAAGCCCAATATCTGCTTCATGAAGTGCTGGAGCATCATTTGTACCATCACCAGTTACTGCAACAACTTCACCAAATGTTGAACGTAGGTGTTTCACAAGGGTATGCTTATCCATTGGTGACGATCGAGCCATTACCTACACATTTTTGCAAAAACCAAATACCATTTCCACCATTTGAAAGTCATGAACAAATCACGCAGAGCCAAATCTTAGACAATTATAAAAAATGGAATTCCTCATCTTTTGAAGAATTGAACTTATAATGTTTTGGAGAGGAAAATGTTGGAAATTTTAACTTAATTATTGATGTTAATGCAGAAAGTTTAATTAAAAATCATAAGCAAATCTTGTCTTACAACTTTGGCATCGAAAAGGATATTCGACATGCATTTCTTAGAAGTTAAAAGAACAAACCATTTTTATGACAAACCATTTTTAAGAATTTTGCATAAAGGAGCTCGAGTCACAAGGCCTCTAACAGAAGTTAAATTGAGGACACCACAACAAACAGGTCAGAAGCATGTTGTACCTTTCCATAGAAATCAATTCAAGGACAACTGGGGAACTCTCTCATCAAACAAATGAATAAATTGGCAAACCACAAAAATCACATGCTTAGATCTTCTAATATGAAAAGATACCTAGCAACAGCATCCTATGTTATCCCAACACAATGCAATGGAACATTAACTGACCTGAAGTTTGGGAACAAGTTCTCGCAACTCCTCATCACTCTTTTCCCGGAAATCAGGTCCTTCAATTGCTATGCCCTTGTCTGTCAATATTCCACATTCTCTGGCAATGGCCTTGGCAGTGGTTATGTTGTCCCCAGTGACCATCCTGACAATAATACCAGCTGATCTACAGATTGCAACAGATTCCTTGACACCAGGGCGTACTGGATCCTTGATGCCAACAATACCTATACAAGTGTACCCTTTATGAGGAATTGCACTATCAGCAAAGAAATCAGTTCCAACGTCCATGAATGCAATGCAAAGTGTTCGAAGAGCTTCACTAGCAAACTGCTCAATAGTATCTTCCAAATGCTTGATTGATGATTCCTCGAGGGGAACAACCTCGCCTTTTGAGTTGATAAATTTGTCACATGCGGCTAAAATTATCTCAGAAGCACCCTTAGAATGAGCCCTAAAACCTCCACCTGGAAGTTTTAGAACTACCCCCATTCGTTTTTTGGTAGAATTGAATGGCTCAACCTTGACAATTTCTGATTTTTGTCGCTCTTCCTGGAAATTTCCGCCCAGTTGAAGCCCAAACTCTAGAAGAGCAGCTTCTGTGGGAGTTCCAAGTATCTCAGTTTTGTTGTCCTTATTAATGACAACTTCTCCTCCAGTGTTGGTAAATAATGATTCAAGTAGAATTGTTAGAGCTGAATCAGGAATTGCAGAGCTCTTAGAGGTGCTTACTTCCTTGACTTCTCCACAAATGCATGTTTTTACAACAGTCATGTGGTTAGTGGTTAGGGTACCGGTTTTGTCACTACAAATGGTCGTGGCAGACCCCATTGTCTCACAAGCAGCAAGATGGCGGACAAGTGCCATGTCTTTCATCATTTTTTTCATGGCAAAAGCGAGACTCAAGGTTACAGCTAAAGGCAGTCCCTCAGGAACTGCAACAACAACAATTGTAACAGCAACAGCAAAATATTCCAACATTTCCCTAGCATCATCTCCAGACCATGTCCAGTGAGTTCCTTCTTGGAGCTTGCGAGCAAATAGTCCTTGCACCAGGACGGAAAATGTTACTACAGCAAAAAATAAGCCTATCTTCCCTATGATGTTAGCCACTCCATTCAATTTCACCTGCAATGGGGTCTCGTCATCTCCTCCTTCACTAAGAGTAGCCATTAATTTACCCCATTGAGTCCGCATTCCAACAGTTGTCACAAGCATTTTGCATGATCCATCCTGAACCTTGGTCCCAGAGAGTAGAAAAGGGCTTGCAGCATTCACATTGACAGGCTCACTCTCTCCTGTTAAACTGGATGCATTTATTAAAACTGAAAAGCCTGAAATGAATAGACCATCAGCTGGAACCTGATCTCCAATAGAAAGATGCACAACGTCTCCTGGAAGTAAATCATATATCGAGATCTTCTGTCTCAAACCATTCCTGGTAGCTTGCACTGTTATCTTTTTCTTCTCCCTGTCTAAATCTCTGAACTGCAGAGATTGCCTATAATCACTCGTGGCAGTGACAAAGACAACAAGCAGAATACTTGCAACAATTCCAAGTCCATCATGCGCACCTTTAGGCCAGCCTTCCATCATAATCCCAACAACAAGGGACACAAAGGCACAAATACCAAGTATCATGAGAGTGGTGTCTTGTAGGGCTTCCCATAAAAAAATCAAGAAGCCCCGAGGCGGGCTCTCAGTGAATTTATTAATTCCATAAATTTCTTTCCTTTTATTCAATAAATTCTCAGAAGTAAAAATACCATCAGTGAGTGATGTGGAGAGCTTTTCAGAGATACCCATAACCCCACCATGGATTCTCAGTTTCTTAAGATCATATCGTTCAACAATGGATCCCAATTCTTCAGCACATATTTCAAAACCAGCTGCCTTGACCTCCTCGGGTGGGTTGTAGTCGCTACCTATAGACATGCAGGGGAAAAGTCAAAATAGAAAATAGAACTTCAATATGACACTAACGAGTTTAGTTTACCTTGGATAAATTGGAGTGCAGCCTTTGTAACTAAAAAAGCAAGTCTAAGGCTCTCCTGCAATGGAAAAATTTTTAAAGAAAGGTCAGGAAAAAATATGTTAAGACATGAAAATTATATCTGGGTCATTTCCAACATAATCTTTATCATGTTCTGAGCACATTCAGGCCTACCCCACTATTTATCTTAATCTGTCACCCACATCACGGTAAGTAACAATGCAGTCAAAGAAATTGTGCCATCTTCAACAAAAGAAGAGTCGGCCCTCACCATTGGAGAACCATCTACTATACTAATAAATCCACATACATATCAGTATTTCCAAATAGGCAACCACAGTCCATCCCAAATCTTTACACCCTTCAACATTCACAGGCATATTAGAAATCCATTGATGAAGAATCTTGAAGGTTGGGAAACTAAAACTTAACTTGCAACTTCAGAAGCGGCAACCAACGTCATGCAAAAGCAATACACATCTAGTAATCGAAAACTCGGTCTTAACAAATGAAGAAAGTCGATTAAAAAAGTTGTTTATTCGATATGACTATGCATCCTGATTTAGTACGTTTGTTCCAACAGAGCATAAACAGAAGATCTAAGTAGAACAGAAAGAGAGAGAGAGAGACCAAATTGGAGCGACGAAGGGCCTGAGCCTCAAAACGTTTGGAAAGATTAGCAGTGAAACGGAAGCGACGTTTAGGATTCTTGACCAACCAACAGAGCTTTCTCCATCTCTGCAACGCCTCCTCTGATGAGTTCTTTGGCTTCACATCCCCAAAGTTCTCATTTAAATATTGCTCCATCACCCCAACTTCAATATCCCAGATTTCTTGTTTCTTCTTCTATCTTCTATCTTCTTATAGCAAAAAACAGAATATACCTAAACCTCAAGCCTTACCTCCTCCACGCACAAAACACGTCCACCCTCCAAAAACCCCTACAGTAGACTAGTTCTGGAAAAAGAAGAAAGAAGTAAGAACACAAAGCAAAATGTTCTACCAAGCTTTATTCCGCAGTCCTAGAGAAACCCTTGTTATTCTTCTTTAATCTTTATAAAGCGAACAAAGACCTTAGCTCGACCTCGTAGTTACCAACTTGTATTTCTCCTTTGAGAAAGGAAAACTGTAAGACACGGGAAGCTTAGCTCCAAGACACCAACGTATATCAAAACTCAAAACGGCAAACCCAAGTCGCTGACCACCGCATTTGTAGGCTAGTGTTGTCATGAACTTTAATTGCCTGCAAAAAAAGATACCGCAAATAATGTACACTTTCTTTAATTTATTCGTTCCGCGTGAAATAAAATGAAACCGCGTACGATATTGTCCTAGTCTGGTAACCTCTTTAGCTGTTGTGTCGCAATCTTATAGGATAAAGGGTTGCATGTGGGGTTAGGCATGGTCAGGATATCCTCAGTCTAATATTACCTGTCTTATTCTGTCTTATAAAATCTTAATTATTTATTTTATGAGACTTATGTAGGGTCCATGTGAGACTTATATAGAATCCACATAAATAAACGGCTGAGATTTATTGGATACAATAAAACACCATAATATTAGACAGAAAATCTGAACTCAATAAGGTATCCCCAAAAGTGTGCGTGGATCCCACTCACTTTCTTTTACCGGCTCAGATACTTTGGATCCAACGTTGCAGGCCACGAGATGGGGATTCGGCCGCTTTCCTGCCCTTTCGTATTTGATGGGCATGGATCAAAGCAGAGATTGCGATTAATTTAAATGCTTTGGGTTGGTCTTTATGTTAATTAATTGCTACTGTTTTGCTATGAATAGAAGAGAGTCACGTGGGTGCACTGTTTTACAGTAGAGAATAGGTTAGGTTACAGTCACACTGAAGATGCTCGAAGCCATGATCCTTTTATATTAGCAAATCTTAATAAATGGGAGTTTTAGATTCTCTTGATGCTATTGCAATGGGCCCGTGTTAGGTCCAGCCCAACTAACATGGCATTCTCTCAAACATAGGCCGGCTGTAATCAAACTAATGGATCGATTTAGCCCATTTTCCATTAATCCATTGATGCCCTTTTCGAATCAGCATCGTAGCATGTGTACTACAGAAGTTATACTATTTTGAACACTTTGCAAGGCCTACAAGCAATAACTAAGAGATACGTAGTAGTCAACAGGAACTAGATTACGCATAATGGAAACCCCACTAAAATGTTTCACGACAGATATTAATAATAATTTGTACACACGCGTGCCATGAAAGTCTAATGCAAGTCCTTCAATCCCATCTCCTATCTTATAATAGGGTTTGGATTCTTCACTTATGTTTTCTTTTTGGGAGCTATTGCACACCTTTTTCTTTTCTTTCTCTTTGCAGGATTCGACACTTTCTGGCGTGTAAATCAGGAAGATATCAGAATTGCCACGGAAGTAGTCTACTTTAAGGATGTGAAAGTATAAGGAAAATTGTTTAAAGTTACGTGGCCCTAACTCGATGTCCACAAACTCCGTTTCTGTTTCTTTCTCATGCTTCTCGTTCTCGGCGCCATCGTTTAGGATGAAGATGGAGGTCGCATGTTGGAGACTTCCAAGCTTCATGGAGCTCGAGCGCAACTTTCGGATGTTGCTGTTGTTGTTGTTGCAAGAAGAGCAACTCCAATGATAGAAAATAAATCATCAAACCATTTTGAAAAGGTTGAATTGAGTTGGTTGGTGACGGGAGGAAGTTTTTGATAAACTTATCCAGAATGTGTCAAATCAAAGACAATGGAAGGTAAAACACACAAGTCACATTATATCAAAGGAGCCCACATGGAATGACATTAGCACGCGTGAACTGTAAGGGGTTAATATCGTGGCTATTTGTCTACCTATATCTTGAGGAATCGAATAAAAAGTTCGAGACGTGTCAAAAGAAGAGTGAATGGTGGAAGATAATGTGTACATGATTTCTACGCGAATGATTCCATGGAAATTCGCTGAGTAATAATCTTCCAGGTCTCTTCCTTCCCAAGTTTCTTTCCCCTCTGCAACAACTTGGACTCCAATATAAAAGCTGTTATATGTTCTAATGGTGATTCAGTAACTAATAGCCAGTGCTTAACATAATTCGAGATCAAGGACTGCGTATAGATTAAGAACCTATGTCCTTGTATATCTTTAGTTTTCTTACGGTGAAGCCAGAAATTAATATGATATAACAACATTCTTTTCCTTTCAAAACCACATCACAAACACTTTCTTTTCTCGTGCTGCATTATCTTCTATGTTTCACTTTCTAGAATGGAAGAATTCGTGGGATTGGCTGGAAAAGAAATCTGAGAAAACGTATGCTACCGGAGAAGATGCACATGTCAGGTACATTGAAAATGAGGAAATATAGATAAATTCAAAAATGGACCAGCTTGGTCACTCTCGACAAAGAATTCTAGGATAGTTCTTAGATGCAATTGAGAACAACTTGCGAAGAACATATATTAAGTAGTTCAGCAAGCACAGAAGTTTATGGGAACAAGCTTGATTGACGAAGACAATGGAGATTAAACAAATTAGAGGCGGCGCGGAGTATCAAATCCGGGAAAGAAAGAAGGAAACATGCCAAACCTTTTTCATCTTTGTGACATTGGCTCTTCTTTCTTTCAAAAATATTTGGTTATCTAGTCATGCCCGTGCTCTTTCATCAAAATTCTCTAGGGCATGCAATAACAACAGATAACCAAATAGTACTCTTTATCTGGTCGAGGATGTTAAACTCACTTAGCTTTTTCCAATTTTCACATCATATTAGTCATATATGTATATATATGATCAATCCCCAAAAACAAAAGTTCTAATCTCAAGTCCCTGAAGGGGTGGATCAACCGATCACAGGAGCATACTTCAAGTGTCCCTCACTCACCTCTAATAAGTCAAGGATTCTGAGTAATATGAGTTGTGATTCATTTAAAACTTGCAATGTTGGTTGATCACATAATAAAAAATGTCCAACTTTTTAATATTCATTTGTTGAAATTTATTATTTAATTTTAAGTTACTGGATATTTATTCAGAATATAGTTTATGAATTATGAAAAATAACTATAACGAATTTTATTGATATAAAAAATAAAAATAAAAAGGTTTATCGATGTAAAAAGAAGTTGTAACATCAAATAATTCATTAGATAAAAGCATCAAGTGGGATTCAATACTTAATCACATCATTTCTGAAAGTTGTGAAGATTGTCACCAGGGGTTTGTGGAATCTCTTTCCACACCGTCCAACCTTTTCATTCTTGATTAAACATGAAAAGACGAGCTACCGCAGTCCCATTAACAACGAGAATCGTTGTATAAAACCCCATCTCAACTTCCATTGGATGCATCTTAGTGATACCTAATCGAAATTACAGGAGGTAGTCACATATCAAAGTAATTCAACGTATTGTACGTTGATCTTTCTCAATCTTTTCCTACTCAGCTATCCCATTCTAACCTAGACAAAAGTTGAGAATATCAGTAGATTCTAAGCAACATAGCAGAGGAAAGAATAGATGAAAAAGTATACAATAAACAAACCAGATAAGCTCATTGAATCATTAAATCAACTAAAGGGGTCTACAAAAACTGCCCTACACAAGATTGTAGGAACCATATAACTCACCCATCGGCATCCTTTCTCTTTCATAGTGTTCCTCTTTCCTGTCATTTTTTTGCACAAAATGCCTATGTTGGGCGCAAGGGACCCATGCCTCAGTGCCTACCTATCTATCCGCAAGTTTCATCTGACTTGGTGTGATGCCTATACAGTTCTAGCTTAGCCTGTCTAAACGACATACGAAGTTGGATTGGCTATTGTTTTTTATGGTTGCCTTTGTCTGCTCATATTTTGGCTCACTTTCCATGGTCCCCTCCTAATTAAGGTTCTACCACCAAAACTGGTGGTGAAAACTGGGCGAGGCTATGACAGTATATATAACAATGCAATTCAGTTCAACAGTACCGTGCCCGCATTTAAAGGATAGGGTTTTTGCCCTTTCTTTTCCTCTTTTTTTCACGCGATATGCAAATTAAGTTTGTATTGATTTAGTAAGAGCTGACATAACAAAGCAATGGCGAACGATTTTGTTACGACTTGTGGGTGGATACATGCCTCTACCCATTGTATTCTGCCGACTAACAACTTTATTCATTTGTAGGTATCACTTGATGCTTCTTTTTATCTTTTGTCGCGGAGACCAATTTTCCAAAGTAGTTACCAGAATAGTATAAATGAAAAACGTGAAAGAAACTAAAGCACACGCACTTAGTTTTCCAGATCATGATTAAGGGCACAGATTTGTCAAGAAAGGACGTCTTCGACATAGATGTTGGATAAGGTACAGAGCTTGAAAGAAAAAGCAACCAGAGAGGGAGCGTTAATTTTGCTTGGCATGGCCAATCCCCGTCAAAGAGCTTCAATTCTGTGACTAGTGATTGAGTCCGATGCGGCCACAAGAAAAAGATGGTATATCTTTTAGGAATGAAGGCTACGGCCATTGAATCGGATTCTCATTTATGGGATATCTTGACGTGCATGCAAGGAAATGATTAAATGCAACTCCTCTGGATTATACAGTTTCACAGTCTGACCATCTCATCTTAAATGAAAGCCACAGAAGAAGAAAAGCTAAGCTAATGATTCCTGGGAACAACCCTTTAAATGATGGTTGCATTCTGACTCTGCTTAGGAATGTGTTTGATCAACTTTTGTCATCGTTTTAGTGCCATCTTCGACGTCAGCGATACCCTCCCTATTATCCCTGCATCATTAACTTGGAAATTTAACCTCGTGACTTTTGTAATTACTCTCCTGATGAATCTAGCACATTGATGATTGATCGCATGTACAAATCTGTGCAGTACATTCACTGGCCATTTGGAGCACTTTCTGTCCATGCCAATTAGCACAATCAATGTTGCTTAGGTGAATCAATTTCTGACCGGTGAAATCCTAAATCCAAGAAGGTGGTGCTCCTGCTATTTTTTCTGTCCTTTCTTTTTCCTTTAACCTTGTTACCTATTTTCCATTTCTTATAATAATGGGAAGCGATATCCAAAATGTCTAGTCTGTAAAGGGATATAGAATCACGGAAAAGGGATTGATAATCAACGGCATTCTAAGTCCACAACCCTAATTTATATCAACATTTGGCAACATTAGAGCAAAAGACTATTAATTCTTTGTATTAAACTACAAGCTCATGTTTGACATTAATATATATGCATATAGATGTTGACACTATGGATTACAACTTTAGACTTCGTTTAAATCTGTGTATAACGGGCATCTAATACATAAAATATTGAACATTTGATAAAACATCCGAACAGATTCAAAAGTCAAAAATTATGTCCTTATTGAAGACTATCGGAGGTTTTTGGCAAATAGCTGATAAATTGTTTTTTAGCTTATTGATTAAAATTTTACTTTTTAATCATTTTAAAAAGTTATTAATGTATTTAATGAATGACTTACTGATTAATTTATTTAAATTTAATAAGCTAAAAGCTCTATAAGAGAACCTTTTGGAGTTACTTGTTTGTCTAATGATAGTATTACCTTTTACTTTATTCTCTACTTTTGCTCAATGTGATTTTAAAGTTAGTTTTTTTATCGTACAATTATGTAGTGAAGTTTGGAAAAATATATTAAAGGAGCTAATTAAACTTTTTAATCTTTATTTAATTTTATAATATTAGTTTATATTTAAAAACACCATAATATTAAGTTTATAATATAAAGAGTTAGTATATAACTACTATATATCTATGTCATATTATAATTATAGATTTTTTAATTTATTAAATAATAAAATTCATACATATTATATGAAAAATA
>JANTNU010000006.1:5245837-5258271 GCA_024752395.1 Erythroxylum havanense
AATCGTAGCGAGTATTGGTACAATGGAAGCAACATACGTTTTCACAATGTAATGCTTGAATCATGGTACTCGAAGAAGAATTATAGAAGGTCAAGGAGAGGTGGATTTAGGGTTAGGTAATAAAAGCCGCCCCAGATGTCTCATTCACTCCAGTTATCTTGATCCTCCGTTGACTTCGGATCCTGCAGGCAACGTCAACATTCTCATAAGATAGCAGCCACTTGCTACTGCTAGACAATAGAGAGTAAGTCGCCGTAAAGTTAAAAATGGAAATCAGGAGAGTACGTCCAACGGCGGACGCACACTGGGAGCAAGCAGGGACATTTTTTCAAAATAATTTATATAAAAATATTATTGTTTTAAGTTTTTCTTTAAAATAAAATAAAATTTTGTTTCACTCAAAAAAAATTTTTATCCCTATTAAAATTTTGCCCTCATTAAAATAAATATTTTGTCTCCACTTTAAAAAATTTATGAATCCATACCTGAGTATGTCTACATCTTTAGGTCACACAAGTATTTGCGGTACATTGAAATATATGGCTGAGGTAAAATAAAATAGGTTTAGAATAGAATACTCAAAGTACAGATAATAAGGCCAAGCCTAGCGGTAGAAAGGGGGAGAGGATTGTGAGAGAGGTTGTGGGTTTGAACCTTGGGAGGAGCAGCCTTTATTTGAGGTGATGTAATCTCTCTGATGATAATGACTTATCCTTTGGAAGCAGGTGCCTTTGATACTGACTAAGATCAGACTCGAATTTACCTATCTATGAGTCTGAATAGATAGCTCATAGGTCCCAGATAGTCGGGCCAAGCCCGAACCCTGAGTTATCAAAAAAAAAAAAAACTAAGAGTTTCAAGGCCATAGCTTCTTGTTTGAATGACTGCAACAACTGTTCAGGATTAATATTTAAAAACCAATCAAGATAAAAGAATTAGTCACGATCTTTGACTTCCATGAAAAATAACAAAGGTTTTAAAACTCAAAATAAACAAAAGATCAAGCAAAGAAAATGCCTCAGCTCATTAAAAAAACACACCTAGAATAACCTGTCCATATATGATAATCACACGGGAATAGAATCCAACCTGATCTTGACTTGACGACCAGCAACGTTTTACCCCCGTCATGGCAACGTAACGTAGTGAATGACCAGATGACATGTCAAAAGCCTGAAGCATTCTACACCAGTCCTTAATATAAAGTGAAGAAGCAATGTAGATCTTGAAGAAAGGACCCAAGTCTTAACAGATTTCATGCATGAGTTGTCGCCAACTGAATGACCATGTTAGTTTGCAAAGTTCAAACCTACTCTTGAATCTGATCCCGGAAATATGAATCATCTTGAGTTATTTTCAAGCTAATCACAGCACCAAAACGATCTTGACAAGATAATATAGTAAACATGGATGTAATCTCTGCTTAACAGATCCCTTTGATGGAAAGAGATGACGGCTTGATTCCATTTGCATGACGTAGGTTTCTTTTGGCGAGCATACGGAACCACGGGCTGATGAAAGAAGGAACCTTATTCATGACTCTCCGTGCAAAACTACAAGCTGCGTATGAGTCTGGTCTAAAACAAAAAAGCATCCATGTCCCAAAAACACGGATGGCACCATCACATGCATCAGTAATCAAAAGTAGATCATTTGACTGTGTTGAAATATAAGTAGGACCTCAAACATTCAATAGACATGACTTCTCACCCAGAAATTGATCAATTGGCATTTGGCATTACTAAACTCCGAAAAGCACAGGTTTGATGGGCAATTAGAGAAAGTGGGAAATTACACCTGATAGGTTTGATGGGTCAAATCAAGCTCATAGGCGTACTGAGGTTAGGTGACAGGTCCGCTTAGGATTGAGTAATCCAAAACTAGATTCAATTAAAAATATATTATTTTATATATTTAATTTTAAAAAATTTAGAAAGATCGGTTGCCAACCTGTTTCCATCCCTCTATATCCAAGACCAAGAGGATGTGCTCTTGTTTGTTTTCACTTTTGAGTTTCCCGGGGTCTCTACGAGAAGTTATGATCGGTTGTATACTTATTAATGAAATGAAATAAAATATAATATTATTTTATCATCTAGAGGAAGAATTTATAATAAAATAGAATATAATAAGATTAAAGGAAAATGTTTTATATTACATTATATTTTATCTTAAACTGCCAAAATAAGTTACATCCGACTTGAGAGTTAGAATAAAATATAAAATGATAAATATCATTTCACTGTATTATATTATAATCCCCTTTTTTAAACAATAATTTATTATATTATATTATAAATCCTTCCAACCTTTTTAAACAATAAATTTTTAATATTATATCTATTTATATTCTATTTCGTTATAACTATTCTATTCTATTTTATTCCTATTAAAATTTTTACGCTCAAGTAAGAAAAAAAGAGCCTTAGTCTTAGGTTTAAAAGAGGAAGAGAAGCGGTCAACGAATTCGGTCCATCGTTCAATGTAGTAGGCCCAATTGTAGTAATTAAAGGCCCTTTTTTTGTTGCTACATGAACTTCTTCAGATTCTAAAATGGCTGATTTTGGCATCATGATTATTAGAATTCAGGTACAGTTATTATCTGTACAATTTCAATTATTAGAATAAGGTTAATAAATCTAATTTTGAAGAATTGATGAATTATTGTAAAACGTTTTTATAATTGTGTGAGAACTGGAAATTGGAATAATACCATTTTGAATTAAAATTATAAGCCCTGAAATGAAATTGCATCAAGATTGATGGTTTGGAAGATGAGACGTGTGATGCGAGTTGGTAGGAGGCAGAGGAGTGGGGCTCCCTCGAGGACGAAGCTGTCGAGAGTACGAAGCAATGGAGAAATTTTGTCAGAGGCGTCAGTAGTGAAAATTTAAATGCACACACAAGAAACGACCTCAAACGATTAGACATCTCCCGTATCTCTCCCTGGGATGGACGGAGTACCCCGTTTTAGTAAGGGTATTTTGTTATTTTGTGCACTACACCTGCATCTGCATGCACCTGTCCGTCTCTACTTTGGGTATCTGCCCCAATGTAATTTTATTTACCTCATAATAATTCCAATGATTCAATTCAAAACCCAACCGAAGGCCAAGCTTGTGCTTTCTTATCACATGCATGCATGCAGTGGTCAACTTATTATTATTTTAACTGTCAGAGTAGACAGACCAATAGCCTCATTTTCATAATCTGATTTATTGCACAAGGCATTGTACTTTTGTATTTCAAATAGCAAAGTGACTTTATGTTAAAAGAGAAAAAAAAGAAGCCGAGTCGGACCAGACGTGGGAGCAGGCAAGGCAAAGGGTCTTGAAAAGCGCGGAAAAAGCGAACACATTTGTATGGCCAGGAGTCTCCCGCTAAATCATGTTTGAGAAATCTCAAAGGACAGTCTGGCTCCACCAAAGTTTTTGAAATGCGTGGAGTAATTAGCCCATTGGCTTCATTTCCCTCCTTATAGTCACTTGACTGCATTTTCCGATCCTCAGTCACTTGTTTCTTCTTTTTTTCCCTTCTTTTAACAAAACCTATTAATAATGGAACAATTAGAATTCCATGTTGTTGGACCACTAAATTCAACACATGCATAATGATTAGTATTGGCCCAAAGAATGTGTTTTATGTGCATTTAAAGTTAAGCGAGAATTGGTTCTTTTAATTAAGCGTAAGATGGTATATGCTAAGTATTCCAATGTTTTAGAGCCTTGGAAAGAGAAATGAGACCTACCGCTAATGAAACCGCTTGATCTTTTTTTTTAATAGTTATAAAATATTTTAAGAAGGTCTCAATTATAATTAAATATTTTTTAATTATTTAATTTAAACTAATTTTTTCTCGAATCGAGGCGATTCTTTTGCAGAAGGTAAATTTCTAACACCAAATTTTTGCTTAATAAAAGCCGAAGAAAGTCGCAAGCAGGATTGGAAGATATGACTTACCCAGTGTTTGGTTACCATCTTCAGACGTGAGGACGGATGACGAGAACACCAATGTTCTGTCCTTACTCAGGACGCGGACAATTATCTTTGTTCTGTTCACCGCAATCAAACATCTTCCTATTTTCAATTCTTGTTCTGTCTTGTCCTGTCTTGTTCCATCTTGTCCTATCTCTGCATAGTAAAACGGTAACCAAACAGACTGTTAGTGCTTAATTCAAACCAGACGAGAGTAACAGCTCCACTCCATAATCTGTGTGACAAATGCAAGGCTGCAACCAACCGTCTTTCTTTCCTCTCTACAATATAATATAGAAATATTATATGCCCCCTTGCCCATACCTTACCCATCACCTTCACAACTCAGGGCTCTCTAATCGTTGTAAATCTACAGTGTTGTTTTTTTTTTGATTTAGTCACCACCTACTTCTAGTTAGTTGTTTTCTTTGTTCACTGAACCAAGAAAAGTAAATGGAGAACGAGAAGTAGCTTTCATCGCACATGGCCTCCGAACACAGCACTGCCCGGTTTTGTTTGTTCCTTTCTTTTGGTAAGCCCAAAGCTCTGCACTGTTCTCTTAGTTTTGTCTCGTTTTCTTCTTCGTCTCCCAGAAATTTTTTTTTCCCGTTTATTTCTATGCAACTTGTCTTCTTCTTAATAGTCCATTCCCAAACATCTCTTTGTCCTTTCAGCTTTGCTCTTTATTTTTAGTATTTTCCCCAACTTGTTATGGCATTCTCTAGTTTTCAAGGTTAGCTTCTTCTATTGGGTCATTCCGGTCGTTCTATCAGCTGATGTATGCTGATCAAACAATGTTAAGGGAGGGTGTTTTTATAGCTCACACCATAATTAGGAGTAAATTTTTAGCTTCATAGGTCTTGCAATGGGCTATGACTTCAGATAGTTTGTGTGAGAAACATCATGGAAACGGTTTACTGATAAATTTAGGTGCCAAATCTTAATAGTATCTACTTGTTCTTGACTGTGTTTTTTTTTTCTCCATAAATCTTGTGACGATTTGATTTATATTTTGACATTGTCCATTTCCAGGTATACGCTGATTAAGAAGAAAAATGAGTTGCAGATTTTGACATTGTCTCACTCACTCCTGTGAAGTAGATCCGAGTTTTGTTGGTGATTTGTTGTAGAAGAGATGTTGTGCGCTTGTTCAGGGGAACAATTTAAATTTGAGGAGCCACCACAGTCGCCGGAGTCACTGGCCACTAGGGATTTCTCCGCGAGTGGCATTTCATCCAGGGCCACTGGTGAATGGGAGGCTAAACTTGAGGATATTCGAGTGGATGAAGCTGAATCCACTCTCAAGGAAGCTCTGTCATTGAATTATGAGGTGGTTTGATCCCCACTTTTCAGATTCTTACTTGTTCAGTTTGCAAATGAAAATTTTCAGTTCAATTGTCTATATGCTTAAAATGAGATACAGGAAGCGAGGGCATTGCTTGGGAGACTTGAATACCAGAAAGGCAACTTCGATGCTTCTCTTCAGGTATTTCAAGGTATTGACATTAGAGGTTTAACTCAGAAAATGATCAAGGCAATCATTGAAAGAACTAGGCCTAGAAAGCTACGTTCCAAAGCTGATATAGTACCTCAGAGTGTCATGTCT
This sequence comes from Erythroxylum havanense, assembly GCA_024752395.1. Taxonomy (NCBI): domain Eukaryota; kingdom Viridiplantae; phylum Streptophyta; class Magnoliopsida; order Malpighiales; family Erythroxylaceae; genus Erythroxylum; species Erythroxylum havanense. The sequence continues at coordinate 5,251,419 of JANTNU010000006.1, forward strand.
ATGCATTCCGTGAGTCTACTTCTTGAAGCAATCTTACTTAAAGCGAAATCCCTCAAGGAACTTGGGCGTTGCAGAGGTACAAATTTGGGAATTTCAGAATTTGTTAGCTATTTTTTCCAAAATGACTGACAGATACGTAGCTTTGCTTGTTCATTTTTGCTTTCACAAAATTGAATTTTGATATTTATGCCATGCCATGCCATTTATGTTAGAGGCGGCAATGGAATGCAGAATTATCTTGGATGTAGTTGAATCGGCACTTCCAAATGGTATAACTGACGGTATTAGTGAGGACTGTAAATTGGAGGAGATGTTTCATAAAGCACTTTTGTTATTGCCAATTCTGTGGAAAGAAGCAGGTTTGCTTGATGAAGCTATTACCGCATATCGGCAAGCTCTGGTCAAACCTTGGAATTTGTCTCCACAAATATTGGCTGAAATACAAAAGGATTTAGCATCTATGTTACTTTATGGTGCTGTTGAAGCAAAGATTCCTCCCCCGTTGCAAGTATATGGTCCAGTTACCCCACAAAGTAATATCGAGGAAGCAATTCTTTTGTTGTTAGTACTCATGAGTAAGGTGGCCAAAGGGGAAATCAAGAAGGATGAAGAAATCATGGATCTTCTCATTTATGCACTCTCAGTTACTGGGCAATATGAGTTGTTAGCAGAGCATTTGGAGCAGGCCCGCCCAGGTGTATACACCAGAGCAGAGAGATGGTACCTTCTTGCTCTTTGTTACAGTGCAGGAGGTCGTAATGAAGTAGCTTTGAACCTCTTGCAACAGGTTTCAGGTTCCTCAGAATCAAAGCATAAGCCTCATGTCGCTTCATTCCTGTTGGGAGCAAAGTTGTGTTCCCAAGATCCAAAACATGCTCATCAGGGCATTGGTTTTGCTCGTAAGGTGATTAATTATGCTGATCATCAGGGCCGACATTTTATTGATCAAGCCCATAAGTTCCTTGGTGTTTGTTATGGAAATGCGGCAAGGATTTCATTGTCTGATTCGGAAAGGAGTATTTTGCAGAAAGAGTCTCTGAGATTTTTAAACAATGCTGCCCTAAATAGTAAAGAGGATCCAGAGGTGCTGTTTAATCTTGGTCTGGAAAACACGGTGCAAAGAAATCTTGATGCAGCTTTGAATAATGCGATGATGTATGCTGAAATGGTGGTTGGAAACTCGGTGAAAGGTTGGAGGCTGTTAGCTCTTGTAGTTTCTGCACAGCAGCGGTTCAGAGATGCTGAGAAAGTTGTTGGGTTTGCATTGGATGAAGCAGGGACGATGGATCAATTTGAACTTCTTAGATTGAAAGCAGTGCTTCAGATTGCTCAGGAGCATCCCAAGCAAGCAATAGAAACTTATAGGATTTTGCTTTCTCTAATTCAAGCTCATAGAGATCTCCAAGCGAAGAGTTCTGATCAAGCACGAATATACGAGTCTCAGGTACTTCTGATTTAGTCCTCCACCCTGATCTGCAATGATGAAATTACATAATATCAGCTCTGATATTAGACAGTGGCATTTGTAAGGAACATTGATTGTTTTTATTGGTTATTTCCAATAATATTTGGAAAACCACCTCATCTTTTGCCAACTGTAACATTATGGAAATGGGTATCTGTTCTCGTTGCTATTCGATTACTCCTCTCACATGGAGAGGTCTACAGATTTGTATAATATGCCTTAGTTTCGAGTGTTTTTTAATTCATATTTGATCTTTCACTGTATGAACTGCTTCTTTCTCATGTGCTCCTAAACATTCTCCAAGTGAGAGTTAAACATTCACCTGTTAAGATAGGTTTGCTGATTTCCAATTTCTTTGTAGGCAGTAATTGAAAGAAATTTGGAACTCTCTGCTTGGCAAGATTTGGCTGCTATATATACAAGACTTGGATTGTGGCAGGATGCCAAAATTTGTGTTGACAAAGCCAAGCTAATGGAATTCCATTCTCCCAGAACTTGGCATATCACAGGTAGGAAAACTGCTCCATTACATGGCCACCTGTTTTGCATCTATGTTAAATGCTTATCCATAATCGTTTTAGCAGGAATGTTTTTTGAAGCGCAATTGCATTACAGAGAAGCCCTTGTTTCCTTCTCAATCTCTCTGTCAGTTGACCCTGACTTTGTACCAAGTATCGTCTCAACAGCAGTAGTTCTGATGAAATTTGGTAGCCAGTCGTATCCAATTTCAAGAAGCTTCCTGCTGAATGCCTTGCGATTGGAACCCACAAATCATGAGGCATGGTTCAATCTTGGTTTGATTTCAAAAGAGGAAGGCTCATTACAGCAAGCTGCAGACTTCTTTCAAGCAGCGCATGAGCTGAAACTCTCGGCCCCAGTTCAAGGCGTTGTCTGAGAATGATTTCACAATTGTGGTAAGCAGCAACTTCAAAATTGTGATCTTCAACCACCAACTTGAACTGTTGGCATCGACAGGGAAATAGATTAGTGAGCGGTTGAAGATTAGTTTATTCCACTTAAGCGTGTAGCAACCAACCCCCTTTGATTAAATTTGTAAAGCAGTCCTGCTGTAGCTAAGGGTCATCGGAACACAAGACATTCTAATGATCAGAAGATAAATTGACTCCTCGAGGAGCAAGCAAACATGTACATCATGTCATCACAATGAACAGAAAATTGTTTCTAGTTAAACTACATGGTTTGCCAAATCATGACTTCTAAAAGTATAGCTAGTGGGTTAGGTTGTCGCACTCTCAGTGAATTGCTACGATAGGCTCTACCAAGTTGCAACTTAACAATCATATTTAGAGTTTTTAAGTGGGACTGAAAAACCAGCGAAAGTATATAACGTTATAGCATCCTGTTCAGAGCCGCTTAGAAGAGAAGGATTTAAATTGAAAGTTGAAACCTGACTTGTCAAAGTCACTTGCTTTCAATTAGTTCTTTATCCACTTAATGATTTTTTTCCCCGTCTAAAGCAGGAATAAGATTGCAGCGCAAAATGAGCGTTAAGGGCATCATAATACAACACATAGCATTTTATCTACGTGATTTGACGAGTAGTTTATGGAGAAAATACAAAATAGATCACAATTAGTGCTGGTTGTGAGCACTACTTTGTTAATTCTTTCTTATCTGATAAATTGCAGGATCTTATAATCTAATAAATTTTTACAATAATATAAGCGTACTTTGATCCATCATATTTTTGATACTTTCTGAACAGATAATCTTCAATAATCTTATACAAGATATTCTTAGATTGTGTCTTTTCTCTCTTGGCCTTTGTTTCGTTATTTTTCGTATATGTTTGATGGAGAGACACATGAAAGACTTTATAGGTAGAGAGAGAGAAGAAGTAATTATCCATTTCAAATTCAAACGACACGTCTTTTCATTATCCTTATCTTTATGTTCTATCAACTTAAATACATCATATTATTTATTTTAATTAAACCTAATATCTCTTATTCAAATAACTAATAGGATTTAATATACTTAAATGATTAAATCAAAATATACGGGTCACATATAATGAAATTATCTAACAGTCTCCAACTTGGCCCATATAACTTAATTATGGTTTAACAATATAACATAATATGCATATAATAAAACTTAAACCCCCTTTATTTTCTTTAGGAGCAACATTAATCATAATTAAGTAATAAAACTAGAAAGGATCATAGCGGTTGTAAATTTTTTTTAATATGACATACTTCCTTCTGTGCATGACAAAACTAGTTCATAACTTAATATGATCTATTATGAGATATATCTTAATGTCCAACAATAATGTCTTTGTAAAAGACAAATCATGTTAACATTTACATAACCATTCATGTATATATATTAACAATAAATAACAGGATCCAATATCAGAAACAATATATATAAATGAGCTCAGAGTGTCAAATACATAAAATACATAAATAATAATATATTGTTCAATCATGTTACCGAATGATGCCCATTCTTTCGACATGTTCATTAAATGTCTTCGATGGCAATCCTTTTGTTAATGGATCTGCTATCATAAAATTAGTACTAATATGTTCGATTGACGCTCTTTGTTTTTGAACTTCTTCTTTAACATCATAGTATTTGATTTTCAAATGTTTAGCACTCTTTGAATATTTGTCGTTTTTTGAAAAGAATAATGCTGCAAAATTATCACAATAAATTTTCAGCGGCTTGGCAACACTGTCGACAATTCCAAGTCCTAAAATAAAGTTTCCCAGTCATAAACCATAAACCGTAGCTTCAAAGCATGTCATAAGCTCAGCTTCCATAGTGAATGCAACAATGGCTTCGCACTCTTTCATGAAATTGCTCCTCCATTTAGAAGAAAAAAATAGCCAAATGTTGATTTTCTCGTGTCAACACATCAAACATAGTCTGAATTTGAATATCCAATCACTTCAAGATGATTGGATCTTTCATAAGTGAGCATATGATCTTTTGTTCCTTGTAAGTATCTTAAAACTTTCTTTGTAGCTTTTCAATATTCTAATCCAGGATTGCTCTGGTATCTGCCTAGCATTCCAACAACAAATTTGATGTTTGGGCTAGTACAGGTTTGAGCATATTAAACTCCCAACAATAGATGCATAAGGAATTCTTTCCATTTATGTGTGTTCCAATTCATTCTTTGGGCATTGCTTAAGACTAAATTTGCCTTCTTTTTTAATTGAAACAACACTTGTGGAGCATTTGTCCATATTAAATCTCTCTAAAATCTTTTTTATATATGCTTTCTAAGATAGCCTTAACATTCCTTGCGATCGATTACGGAATGTTTCAATTCCTATCACATAAGTTGCCTCACCCGTATCTTTCATTTCGAAATTTTTATAGAGAAATGTCTTAGTCTCATATAACAATCCAAGATTATTAGTAGCTAGTAAGATATCATCAACATATAGGACTAGAAATATAAAATTTCTCCCACCGATCTTTAGATATATATACCGATCAATAGTGTTTTCTTTAAAACCAAAAGAAGTAATGATATCATTAAATTTGAGATATCATTGTCGAGAGGCTTGCTTAAGTCCATATATTGATTTCTTAAGTTTGCACACAACGTTTTGTTTTCCTTCAACTAAGAAACCCTCAGGTTGATCCATATAGATTTCTTTCTCTAAATTCTCATTCAGAGAAGTAGTTTTCACATCCATCTAATGGAGCTCTAAATCATAACTAGTTACCATTGACATAATAATTATAAATGAATCCTTTTTAGAAACAGGAGAAAATGTCTCATTATAGTCAACACCATTCTTTTGAGTATAACCTTTGGGGACAAGTCTGGCTTTATATCTCTCAGTATTACCATTAGAGTCATGTTTGGTCTTGAAGACCCATTTATAACCTTTTGGTAATTAAACAAGATCCCAAACTTGATTGTTATCCATAGATTTTAACTCTTCTTTCATGACGTCTAACCATTTATTAGAATTTTCATTTTCAATGGCTTGTGAAAACGAAAGTGGATCATTATCAATACCTAAATCACCTTCTACTTCTTGTAAATAAACTACATAATCATCCGAAATTGCCGACCTCTTTTGTCTTTGAGATCTTCTTAATGCAACTTCATGTGGCTCATTTACAATAGGATCATTAACGGTGACTTCATTGTTTGGAGCTTGGTCATGCATTTGCGGCTCTTGATCATGTATTTGTTGTTCTTGTAAGTTGTTAAAAATTTCAGTAACTCTAGGAACAAACATTTGTGAAGAAGTTATAGGCAAGAAAACTTGTGTTTTAACTTCTTGGTTATTCACTTTCCGTGACTTTGAACTCCTACTAATTTCTCCATTTTCGATAAATCTAGCATTTCTAGTTTCAACAATTCTTGTATTGTGATTAGGACAATAAAAAATATATTCTTTAGACTTTTTTGGATAACCAATGAAAAAACCACTAGTTGTTTTTGAATCCAAATTTCTTTTATGTGGATTGTATATCCTTAATTCCGCCAGACAACCCCAAGTATGTAGGTGTCTTAAACTAGGTTTCCTACCTATCAACAGTTTAAAAGGTGTCTTCGACACTGCTTTACTAGGAACTCTATTTAATAAATACACGGCAGTTTTTAATGCATACATCCACAATGATGATGGTAGAGAACAATGACTCATCATACTCCTAACCATATCCATTAAGGTACAATTGCGCCTTTCTGCTACACCATTTTGTTGTGATGTACTTGATAATGTGTGTTGAACACATATACCATGTTTTTCAAGAAATTTAGCAAATGGGTCAGGACATTGTCCACTTTCACTATATCTTCCATAATATTTACCACTTTTATTAGATCGGACAATTTTCACTTTTCTATCTAATTGTTTTTCTACCTCATTTATAAATACTTCTAAATCATTTATTGACTGAGATTTTTCATAAAGCAAATAAATATATCCATAACGTGAAAATCGTCAATGAAAGTGATGAAAAACTTTTCTCCATTAAATAATGGAATATCAAAAGGCCCACATATATCAGTTTGTATAATTTTAAGGAGTTGTGTGCTTCTTGTGACTTATTTCTTAATTGTATATTTTGTATGTTTTCTCTTAATACAATTCACACAAATTCCAAGATCAGTAAAATCTAATTTTGGAAGAATTTCATTTTTTATTAATCTGGTCATTCTATCTTTAGATATATGACCGAAACATTTATGCCACAAGTAAGCTTAAAACTTCTTTTAGTACCAACATTATGATGCAAGTTCAACAGGGTTTCAATAAAATGGCTATCAAGCTTTAATTTGTACAAACCATTACAGAGTATACTGTAGGAAAATCCCGGTGTGAGCATCACATGCCCACGGTGCGGAAAACAAAAATTTTTATTCCGGGACCTTCCCGAAAGCCA
>JANTNU010000006.1:5328822-5348373 GCA_024752395.1 Erythroxylum havanense
AAAATAATTTATTTATATTTTTATTTATATATAAATATATTTGCGACTTATCATAAACATGTCACGGTGACAAACTATTAAAGAATAACTTTTATATATTTTTTTATTTTTTATTAATAATTATATAAAAATATTATTGTATTGTATTGGTTGTTATTAAAGTAAGAAATAATTGATATTACGAAAAATTATTGAAATTATATTAGATATTATATATTTATTAGTTTACATTATATCCTAATTTTTTAAATTAAAGATTTTTTATTTTCACTATTTAGAATAAAATATAACTAACACGAGATTTTGTACTTTTATCCCATTTTATTATAAAACTTCCCTCCAAAAAAATAAAACTGAAAAAATTCTATTACAAAACCGTCACCCAAAAACACTCCAATAATAATATAAAGCCAAGTGGGAATCATAGTTCAGGCACACGAGTCTTACAAAGTAATAGACGCCGACTAAGACCACTGGCTTACATGAATAGAAGGGAACAACAAAAGGGTCAACAGAGAGTTTGGTGATAAGAGTGATTATTAAAGCAAACGAGCGTACGTGGGGACGATAAATTTATAGCTTTTGTTCGATCTGTGCACTCATCGAATGGACAGGTATCAATAATTCTGTCAAACTGGATAAAGAATCACCATCAATCGTTGAAGGCATGGCCTTATACTTCTTTTCCCATGAAAATTCAGGAAAGATAAAATGGAGATAGGACAGCAAGAAACTGGTAACATGAAACTATTGAGATCACTGTATGCACAGTTATAGCCAAATGCAAGTTTCACTGTCTACTACTTTCTGATTTTGATATGGCAGAGACTTGAAGGAATTTGTCTGTGTCAAGTGTATGTTTCAGATGTGAGTGTGCTATTATTATCCACCAATATCTGGCTTCGTCTTCACAATTAATACAAAGAGACTGTTTTTTGCCAAGATAATGTGCTTCACCTTATTTTAGCTAACGACTCAGGACCGTAATTATTATAAATTGTAAGCACAAGAATAGATATTACATGCAAGGGACAGCACAGAATGTTTTGCATAATTAGCCCTTCAGGTTTTTAATTTCATTAGACAGGTATAAACTCCCATAGCCTTTTAGCTTGTCACAGTATAAGAACATGCGAAGGTTTCCTTTCCCCACGATCTGTCACGGATTTACTACCAAGTTCAACATCCTTTCCATATCCTGTAAGCTATGAGGTGGATATTAATTACTGTTCTACTGTCTGTACTTTGATTGCAGAACTTTAAGAACTCCTAGGTTTGCCAAGAAGGAAAAGATAAAATTGAAAAGAAAAAGGTGAAGAAAGCTAGCCCCTGTAAGCCAAGTTTCTTGTGGGTGACTAACGCTGTAACCCGAGTGTTATTACCACAAGTGCATATATAAATCCCTTATCATGAATTTTTAACGACTGCTGCTGTTTCCCTTCTGTCACTCTCGCATACGTACACACTCAAAGCCAACTTGCGACTTGATTGATTCACAAACAGATAAAAATAAGAGAGAAGAAAGGATAGGGCAAAGGACAAAACTACTCTAGGATTTGAATTTGATTCATTTGGTTTTTTCTTAGCTCTGTTGCTCCATCTGTCCTACTTATGTTGAGAGAGAACAACAAAGAGTGACACCGAGAGCGACTCATTAATTCTCTCTTTTTATTTCTTATTGCTGTTAGTAACAAGGAGTCTATATAAGTCATCCCGTTTGGAGTTTGTCTTTGACAGAGAGGATTCAGAATGGATCTGTCAACTTCTCAATGCACCAGTAGTGGATGTGAGTCTGGTTGGACATCATATTTGGATCAATCTTCTATTTCCAAAAACCAGTTTCAGGGAATTGGTGGATATAATGGCGGTAGAGATCATGCAAAGTTGGAGGACGAAGAAGAGGACTTGTCAATGGTTTCAGATGCATCCTCTGGTCCGCCTCATTATTGTGAAGATGATGAATACCGCTTCCACAAGTCGACAAAGCAAAGAAAGAACAAAGATCATGTGAGAAGTCACCAGCAACAGTGCCTGGATGACACTGCTAGTTCTCCTGTACTGAATAAGGCAAGTTTCAGGATAATTAATTAGTATGGTCTTCCTGTTCATGTCTATAAATGTTGCATACATATGAGCAACTGTGAGAGAAGTGTCTACGTTCTTAATGTTGTTATACAGAAAGTGACCAAGAATGAAGAGCATAGCCTGGAATATTCGCAGGGTTCCTCTGCAACACATTGCAAGGTATTCCTCCAGGAAATTTCCAGTTTCTGAATGCTATTAGATGTTGCAATCAACAATGTCCGACGTCATTTTCATTTTGTTCTCAGGGAAAATTTTCATTTAAAAAACAATTTGGATTCTTTCAATCCTCTAAATCCGCTTCCAAAGAACCAGGTTAGATATTGTCATGGAAATTTATGAACCTGGAGCACATTCTAACAAGAGTTTCATGGGATTAATTCAGATTTTGGAGAATATGAGGCAGGCAATTTTCAAGGAAGAAATTGGAAGTGACAGCGAGCAATGATTAGCAGCATCTTTTGCCATCTCTGCTACCGCCAGTTGGTCTGGAGAGACGGAACCAATGTGTAAAGGGAAAAAGGCAGCATATCTTAAATGGATTTCATTCCTTATTCTTCTTTTTGTTTCTGTTGTGCATGTTTTTCTATGCCTTCCTGTCAATGCAGAGGGAAACAACCTGAAAAACAAAAATAATTAATTATTTTCTCTGTATTTAACGCCTACCTTTTTTTCCTTCTTTTGGGACAAATAGACATCAAATAAGGAAAGTACTAGGCCTGCTGTTCAAACTCTGTCATCTGCATCATTCCTGCAGCGTCCAACTAATCACTTTAGTGCGTGTTAGTGACTGAAGATCTTGTGAACATTTTCAACCATCTCCTACTAGAATCACAATCTCAAACACTCCTTTCATTTTACAAGGCGAGAAAGGAATGTGAACAGCAGGAGTAAAAGGGTGAATAGAATAGGAGAGGAAGAGTGGAAACAAGAAGCTTGGTTCAGAGAAAGACATGGTCCATCCAGGAACTGGGTTTACCGGTGTTAATCATTGATGAACATAACAACAATTTGTACCTAAACCAACCACACGCACACATGCGCCGAGCGAACCAAATGACTAGTAAGCACACATCAGCGACCTACCTTTTTCCACTTATTTGCCAGCCTATCTTCAGAAGTAGGTAGGCTTGGTAAATTGGGTACATTATTCTAGAGTCGAGCCAGACAAAAAGAGAAGAAGGTAAGCCTCATCTAGCATCAAGAGGCCACCAAAAAGATGCACCCCACCTTTCATCATAGCTACTACTTTGCTTGTAATGTGCTCCATGGTGGTTTTAATTGATTTACTTTTTTGTTTTTTTGGAGGGTTACTTGAAAATCATCTTTTGGAGGGTTTCCCATTCTGAGATTGAGTACCCATAATTTGGAAAAAGAACTCAGATAAAACCTTCCATCTCTGTCCTGTCAATCATCTTCTTTTGTAGTTTCTACATCATGGAAATGAGTTGACAGCACAGGGACATAATTGCCAACTATTATTAGATGATAACTTGATCATGCAATTTTATCTTAAACTAGGATACAATTATTGGGGACGATACAGAGACTAGTGCAAATCAATAGGCCGCTACTAGGTAGTTGCCTAGGTTCTTGCTACAAAGAGATCGTAGATAACGCACGAATTCATTGAATCTCGGACTCGGGGGTCTTAGAAAGTGCCCGTCAATCGACAACAACCTTCTTGCCTTTTGCTTTTTGCTTTTGCATTCATAGAGTTCCATTTTTCGTAATGCAAAAGGCAACATTATTCAGCCAAGTAAATGATCGAACACCTTAATCTTCCATTTTACAGAACCACGAAACAAATATAAAATCATTGATGGGCTGATCAAGATAAGGACAAGAGGGACAGATAAGCCTAAAGCCTAAGTTAGGGTGTCTTCCATCGAGCTACAGAGATACACATACCCAGGGCCATATGCTAATATTGATGCATCCTCCATCTCTCGTAGTCACCTGAAAAACGATAATGAAAAGGACTACATAGACAGTCTTCCGCTAGAAAATTACCGTTAAGGCAACGAGCATGTATCATCATAAATATTTCCAAGTTCATTCTAACAGGAATTCTGCCGAGAAGAGACTGTTCTGTTCTATTATTCTAAGTGGAAGGGCCTTCACTTCAGATGTAATGTTAATTATCTTCTATAACATGCCCGAAATTAACTACTTGGTTTGGAAATTGGCTCTATGTACATACAAATCAAGGCATGTATTAGAACAAATATGAAAAGGAACATATTTTAAAAATGGCTACTTTTACTGATCAACAAATTATTTGAGCATTACAATACATGGATCCCAATACCATTCCTCCAAACCCATCCACCATGTAATTTGAAAACAAAATTGTGATCCAAAGCTGCTGGATTGATTGCCTTGCTGTATTCTCCACCGAAGTATGGAAAAACTTTGATATCGTGCTTACGTCCCAAATATATGTCTGTGAACAGGGGGAGCCTCAAATGTTTTAACCACATCCATCCAAGGTTTGTCCATGATCAAGATAGAGTTTTCAGAAAGATGTCCAATAAATAAAACTGGATCTCTGAAAGCAACAAACTCAAAATTCCTTTTATGCTTAGCCTCTATTTGACAGTCTTTTAACCTACGCTTCAGTCTCCCATTAACAGAATTACATTGTAACTTCTTGACTGGACTATGTAACATGTCTCCATCTTCCTCTCTATCTACTGGCATCCCGAAGTCGATCAAGCACATTGCCCTGTATCATGTGGAAATTGGTCCATTGATGAAATAAATACCAAAGAATGCTATGAATTCATCTGCCATAACTCAGGATAAAACCTAAATACAAATACCAGGATCCCTTTTATTTTTGAATCACATTTTACAGCCTCTCAACAATAGTGAAGATCACTTCTTTTTCTGTCACAAGTAATTGTGCAACATAGACTCTCTCTCTCTCTAGACGAGAGATGTGAGACAGCAAACTCAATCTGTAATTAAAGATGTCCTTTGCTTCCATTTCCATTCAAAGTTGTTAATCCTTGTTCGTCTACAATAAGGAATGAAAAAACTGTAAGCATTACCTGGCACTATAAATAATGACAGATGATGAACTTGTTGAAGGCTGGAAAGAGAGCCCAATGACTTCTCCAGGAAATTCTTGATATCTTCTCGGTAGAACAAATGTATGCAGCATTGACCATTCCCCAAGCTGTTTTGCTTCTACGTCAAATGCGTAGACCTGGTTTGAAGAGGTTGTCACAACAAGAACATTATTATTTTGTGGGGGAAAGCCACCAGCTGTTACTGATGCCCCATCCAATCTTGCTATGAACCAGTGTTGTCTGTTTCAGGAAAAAAAATCATTAAGAACACAAAAACAGAAACATCTGTATATTCACAACTCCACATTAAAATAAAAGCTTTGTCATAGGTTCCAAGTAAACTCAACCATAGATAACTGGCAATGTGGCATATTAAATTGTTCATGAAACTAGCTGCAATAATTGAAAGTAGCCTCTTAACAAGAAAGCAACTGGTTTGCTCAATAATTAGGCACACAGGAGAGATAAATCAGAAGTCATACTCCTCTAAACATAAACATCATGATCTCTTTTCCAATAGAATAAGTCATCCAAACAGGCTCTACTGCCTTACTGAGTTTTTACCATCATTTATTTATATTCCTAATTCCCTTTTGACATCTCCAGGACCCTCTTGTCTGGTAATGCATATGAATTTCTTCAAAACCGAACCACATAAACTCTCCAGTTCTAGCACACATTCATTTGTGATGAAAAGCAGACATCAGAACCAAGTAACATGAAACAAAGTAACAAACCAATGATAACAACAACAAAGTTATTAGAAGTCAGGCGCCATATGAATCTACAAAAGGTTTTATATCAGACCTTTGTGTTTCCAGATTAAAAATATATACATCTCCAAAGCAGTTAATGGCAGCTAACCACTGCCCATCACAACTGGTAAGCATTTTTGTTATGGGAGGCTCAATAGACGACGATCCTTCCTCATTATCCTCATGACAAGGGGTGAAGGTTTGTACAAGCTCTGAGCTTCGCACATCCACAACCTGCAGCAGTACAAGTGTAAATAACAGGAAGCAGGATCAGTAAATGGTTCCATCATTCTTGAGCATCTCAAACAAGTAAGTTAATAAAAACCAAAAAGAAAAAATTAAAAGGGAAGGAAAGGAATTACATATATTTTTCTATCATGCCCAGCTACCATCAACCGTGAAGAATCAGAACTAAATGCCATGGAATGAGCAAATGGCAGTTCATTTGGAAGTTTCCTTTTATTAACTGTCCATGCACCTTTACCAGCTTCATTTTTCTTTAGTTCAAAAAGGTTGGGCTTAAGATGATCTGAATAAGCAAATAATGTCCCAACATTAGAAATGGCGCTACAAATGATCTTTCTTGATGCTTTAGCCTTGATTCGAGCCACCAAATCTGTAGATGCATGTCCCTTAGTTAAGCCAGAACCCATAACTGGCAGAGCTCCACCTTTGATGCGAACACAAAGAATATCCAAGGAAGAAGATGCTTGCACTAGAAGCAAAGAATTCTGCTCAAATACAGTACTCAGAACCAACTGGATGGGAACTCTCTGTGGAGCAGGGCATATGTCGTGCGGTGAGAATCTTGTAAACTCCTTGGCAGAATAGGCAAAGAGTTTTGTATCATCACCAGCAGAGATGAGCATTGGAACACCCAAATGAGCCCACTTATGGTAATTAAACTCTACTGGTTTCTTCTTTGTACGTACCCTTTTCACTTTTTCATCAGGCAAAGGATCTGCTAATTAAAAGCATAGTTTCAAATTGTAAGAAAAGCCAAAAGCATCAAGACACAACCAAGTAGCAAGGTACACACAATATGATAAAAGATAATTGCACAATGACATTAAACAAACCTTCACGACTGATTGGTACAGCTACTGTCAAAGCCCTAACATCATGTGTGTGAGCTCGTACATATCCAACATATACCCATTTCTTGGTCATATTAGAAGTTGAAATATCATCACTAGATCCAACTGCCTCATGAGAAAGCTTATAAAGAATAACCTAAAGAATGAAACGATTTGAAATTAATGTTTCCAGATACCAAAGTTCACAATGATCAGAATCAAGGAGAATCTATATCTATTTTAACAAGTTCAAGAATGACTTCTTCCAAAGCAATTGAAATACTCGGATCACAGTTCTCCCAACTCCTAGCTTCAAAGTTAATAGCTATACCTGGCCATCAGATCCCGCAGAGAACACTCTATTATGACCTGGAGCAGCTGCCAATGCATTCACATCACTTTTGTGAGACGAATGAGATTGCAAAAGTGTCCCAAACTGAGAGTCCCAAAACTGAACACTACCGTTACTGTCAGCACTAACAAGTGTACCGCATCTGAAGTTGACAACAATTGCTTAGTGGCAGAACTATGATAGAAGGTTAACAAACATACCACATAAGACAGTTAACAGTGATTCAATTCCTACCTCAATGCAAGTAAAGACCACACACAAATGTCAGCCCCACAACCCAGACCACCAAGCCCTACCGTGATCCTGTATATCTCATGACCTATTTTAGCATCCCAACACCTTATAAACCTGCAAGGAGTCTGCCATGCATAAGATAGTATAAACTTAAAAGTTTAATGACAGAAAAATGCCCTACAGTGCAAGTATAAAAAGCTTCCACAAGATTGATTGTTCACCTAATTATACAATATTCGAATTAAAAATTAAGTAAACACATTAGCTTAATTAACACAGAAGATGGCCAGCCGACTCACCCATCACTACTCCCTGAGTATATTCTAGTTGCATCAGCGCTCCATGTCACACTTAGAACGCGGCCTGAATTTTGTAGCATTATTAGCACACCTTCCACAAAAGCTATAGCAATAATAGGAGATAGCATAGTTAGAAGTTCAGTTGTCTCACCACTGACCCTAGGCAATGTTCTATAGTATATGAATTCATCTGAATCAGGAATTCTGTAAAGCCGAACACAGCCATCGTCACAAGCAATTGCAACACATGGATCTTCAATGTCTAACAATTTATTGATGTTATCTGAATCAGAATCATCTTCACTGTCACTAGATTCATGATTGCTTCCATCATCTATATGTTTTACATATCCATTTCCAAGATGCTGGGACTCTGTATGAGTCATCAGATTATTAGAGGGTGCTACAGCCATCTGCCAAATTGAGACCCCGATAGACTCTAGCACACTCTGCATAAGCAAATAAGATGACATTGATAATTCAATACATTATCAAACAGCAAAATATATGATTAAAGAGAACAAAGCAGTTTGCAACCAGAAAGACCATCCATTCCCTAACTTCAAAATGCACATCCACTCCCGACTGTATTTTCTTAATCATTCACCTAAACTTCATTCTAAAGCTACTATCTTGAAAATGATTGTCAATAGAACAACTAAAGTTCTTACTACAAGTGATTCTGACTATTTTCGTCCAAAGAAACTAAATGCAAACAACTATGATCTTAAAAAGTTCCACCTTCTGTTTCAAGTGAAAAAGATCCCATTCCAAAACCGAGCCGTCGATACTAGACGAGAACAACCTCCCACAAGGCAAACCTCTAGAGCCAGCTTTGCACCATACAAGAGACGAAACTCTCGAATTAGGGTCTCCCTGTATAGTCTACACGTGAAATCAATCAAAACCCGCAGGTTATTAATGAAACTAAACTCACTCAACAACACAAGTAACATGAACTTAAATACATAGGACACGTATTAAGCACCAGCTGGCAGTGCCAACCGACGGCACCGGGAGAAACAAGCCAAATCTCAAGGGAGCCGTCCTCACGAGCGGCGGCGACCTGAGAGTCGTCGGCGCTGGTGGCTAGGGCTACAACGGCAGACGGCCTCCAGTCGATTGAGCTGTTCCGGTAAGCAGCTCCGAGCATATCGACCGGCTAAACCTCGATGTCGTTCTGTTAGGGTTTATGCTTATAAAAGAGTAAACGATGAGTCGGAGGCAAAGAGACAGAGAGCATAACAGAGAAGGAGAGTGGGCGTTGTTAGGTTTTTGAGGTTTTAGCGCCTACATTCATTCATTATGATCAAGTGGGTATTTGAACCGGATCCGTATGGGGGAATTGACTGGCCCTTTTTTTTTGGTCTTTTTCTTAACCCAACAATGCTGTTACGACGTGGCGTTTCTTTAAGCTCTGAGGTTGCGCTTGACGTAAAAGGCCCCGGAAACGACTCGTCGTCAATAGGAAAAGAAAAGACCTTAGACCTTTTAATAGAAAAATCGCAAGTATTTATTTTTGAATTATTTATATTTTAAAATTATTCCTCTTTAAGAGAGTTGGGAAGGCCCAGAATCCCAGATTAGTCTTTTGAACATCAAATCTGCTTAGAGTTGACGCTATGCGGCCGTTATAACTCTAGCCCAATTGAAAATTCGAAAAACTGCTTACTATTTAATTAAAAAAAGCCCAAACCCTTGGGTCCAAGAAGGAGACGTGACATTGCTTGAATGAAACGTCTGTTAATAGCTAAACGGAACGCCCATAGATCTAAAACAAACAAGGCATGCGTGAACACGGCTTAGTTCACTTGAACCGTGCAGTTAAAAGAAGCTCCAGAAACGAGTACAAGACTGGAATTACCGGAATCGCGGTCATAGCATCACCGATTTGATTTGATTTGATTTCTTAAGTCTCTCGATGGAGGACGCATACGCCAGATCCGTCGTGGAGGTAATTACGCTCGCTTCACAAGATTTCAGCGTCGTTTGTCCTTGATTGTGAGGTGGTTGAAGAAAGTGCTTGCTTCTCTTGTCTTATTTGGCCAGGTGTTGGATTACTTCGCGGTGGACCCGGCGAAAGGTCTGAGCGACTCTCAGGTATTGGGAGTTGAAGCTGAACTGAACTTATTACATTTTCTGAAGTCGTTCTCACTGAGTTGAACGTCATTGTTGTTTAATATGAATTGGAAATTTGAATTTTTGTTTTGCAGGTGGCGCTACATGCTAATATGTATGGTAAAAACGGTACGTCTTGTCCGTCAGTTCAAAACTATGAATATTTCATGCTTGAGCCTCGCACTTATATTGTTTTCGTCGACAAATCGATGCAATGAAAAGCAATCTAGTATGAAAAACTACTAGATTTGATTGGAATGCACTTGTCATTTTTATTTGATTTAGCGATTTTTTCTTATTTGATGTTTCTTTTTGGTTGGCTTGCTCCGGTCATCGGTTGCAGTGCTGCTTGAAGAAAAAAGTAAGTAAATATTATCTTCCTCCGTCATGTATAGCTTTTTCGAATATATGGTGCGAATTTCCTCTCTTATACTCGATCATTACAGGGACTCCCTTTTGGAAACTGGTTCTCAAGCAGTTTGACGATTTGCTTGTTAAGATATTGATTGCTGCTGCCCTGGTTTCTTTCATTTTGGCTTTGATTAATGGAGAGACTGGCTTAACAGCTTTTCTAGAGCCATTTGTAAGCTTTAATTCCCCTCTAATTAGCTGACCTGATTCGTATCATATTTGCCAATTTATTAAGTTGTCTGTGGCCAGATATATATACACGTGCCCAGGGGTGGATCCAGAAATTTTTTTAAGTGGGGGCAAAATTTTAATGGGAGTAAAATTTTATTTTTAGTGGGGGCAAAATTTTAATTATAGCAAAATTTTATTTTTTTTATACTGTCAAAATTTAAAATAATAATTTTTACAAGTAAAATCTGCACTTGCCCCCACTGTGGCTCCGCCACTGCACGTGCCTCAACGAGTGAGATGAATAGTTAAGAACTCCTGTCTTCATGTGGAATTTCCCTGATAGGTTTTTGTTATATGTATTTGTGTTTAGATGTGGTTAATTGTCTGTATTAACAAAAATATTCGCCTTTTTGTAGGATGAAATGCTTAAGTATTCAAAACTTTCATTCACTTGATCGACTTATAACTGATTTTCTCAAATGCCTACAATTTAACTTTTTGAATGTTATGCTGTTCGGTTTCTATTTCTTTTTACTCTGCCATCACATTCCTCCAAATTTCTTTATAATGTAGATAGAGCTAGACCATTGACCACACAGACGTACAAGTAGGTGGTGCACTTCTAGTGCTTCATCTACATGCTTGGTCTGTGCTGAGCAATTATAATAATCTGAGTTCTGTATTATGCTACAGGTTATCCTATTGATCTTGGTTGCCAATGCAGCCGTTGGTGTGATTACAGAAACTAATGCTGAGAAGGCTCTTGAGGTAAGGGACGAGTTTTAACTAGTTATTCAAATGCTTGCAAAACTTTGTTCAGACTGGTCTTAAATTCATCTTTACCTATTTGATTAGTTTCCCAGTGAAATTTTCCATGACCGACCCAAAACTGCAATAACTGAGTTAACACTTACTCTAAAATGCGTTTATGATATCAAAACATTTTGAATTTCCATGTTAAGTGCCTGAACTTTCAAAAGGAACTTCTACATATACTTTGACATTTAAGTAAGTATAAAGGTGAGGTAAGCTCCTTTACCTCCTTACATGCTCCATAATGTACTTCTTTTTATGATGATGATGGTTTTGTTGTGGAAGGCTTCCTTTCTTAACATCTACCTTTATTTCTTTGTTATTCTTTTCCTGGCTTGTAGGAGTTGCGTGCCTATCAAGCTGATATTGCAACGGTGCTTCGAAATGGTATGGAAAAAAATCGAAATAACCATTCAGATTTCTCTGAACCTGACTTTTTATGATAAGGTTATTGCCATTGTTCATTAGTTACCGCAACTACCGATTTGATTACAAATTTCTAATCACTTCATTTGTAGTGACCTTTGTTTGGGGAAAGCATTGCCATTTTCTAAACTTTTCTTTTTGGTGATTTGCCATTTTCTATACCTGATCTTACTTTACTGTTTTCATATAACTACCTATATTGGTGCTTGCCTTTGGGTTAATTCATTAAGAGTGTAGGAGGGATTAATGAGGAACAGAAGACTGGATATTGTGGCAGTCAGATTTTTTATTCTCTTGTTATACTATATCGAAGCTCTTATTATTGGTGAATGGCAGTTTATAAATAATTTTTCTATTACATTCTGATTTCTTACAGATGTAAAACTACAATTTCAGGTTGCTTTTCCATTCTTCCAGCTACAGAACTTGTCCCGGGTGATGTTGTGGAAGTTAGTGGTAAGTTGATTGTGCATTTTCAATGTTCATAGTAGTTAATGATTGTAAAATGCCTGCATTATATCTGATGAGTTGACCATGTTTTGGCTTATTTATAGTGGGATGTAAGGTTCCTGCTGACATGAGAATGATTGAGATGCTAAGTGATCAGTTACGTGTTGATCAAGCAATCCTTACAGGTTTTCCCTCAGTTTTTCTCTCTCTTTTTGATTAATGTTTTTTTTTCTATCTTTGATACTTCAATAACTATTTCATCCCAATTTTCATTCCATTTGAAAGTCATCTGCCATGAGAAAAGGTTAAGTATTACTGATTATGATTAATCTTGTTTATTAACTCCTAATGTTCATAGACTTTAGGAAACTTTTAATGCTGCATGGCTATAGATTTACTTGCAATGACATTAATCAGCTTCGTAGGAGAGAAAAAGTGACTATTTTGAGAAAAGTTTTATGCTTCTGTATTGGGTTTGTTGGATTGTGACTGTTAAAATCTAATTCATGCGCTATGCCATTTTATGAAAAACTGTCATCTTGTAGAAAAGTAGTGCATAATGTGTGCCTGCACTGTCTTCATACTTTAAGAAACTCTGGTCCATTTATTACAGAGTCACTAATTCATGTGCTAAGCCATTTTATTGAAAACCTCTCTGTTTGTGATATAGTGGTGCATAAGGTGTGCTGCAACTGGTTTCATACTTCACGAAACTCTGGCAGTCTATTCTAGAACCAGTAATGCATCGTGTGATAATTTACAGTTCTATCGGATCTGGTTAATAAACCTTTCCCTCCCATAGCTTCTCTTCTGTGAACTAGTGTCTGTCTGAGACAGTGCTTGGGTTTCACTGCAGTCCACACACATTTGTACTGATGAAGTATTTTAATCTTACTGGGATATGCTGCCTCTACTTCCTAATTTTATCCTTAAAAGAAATCGAGGTATTCTGTGTTTGTTTCTTTTCTGTTTACTTGTGAGTAGCTGAGATTTTTTAACCAAGTATCCTGTGTTTGTTGGAATTGTGGTGGCTAGGACTTTATTTGATACTTGCTACCGATATGCTAATATGTGCTTGTTCTGGTCCACATAATAATTTTTCTGATAATTATAGGTGAAAGCTACTCAGTGGACAAAGTGCTTGATTCCACTGTAGCATCAAATGCTGTATACCAAGACAAGACAAGCATTCTTTTCTCGGTAATTCTTTTTCAGCCATATCATTACCTATATGGTTATTTGATCCTCAGTACAACTTCCTCTAGGTTCCTTGGTTGTATTTTATTCAAGATAAGAGCAGTCACTTCTGTGCACCAATCACAGTGTGCCAAATTAGGACTGCGGTCATGATCATTATAGGCATGGCCCGGGAGTGAAGTTGATTGAATTTGGAAGGGTTGTCAGTAGGTTTAACTATCATTTTCATTTTCTAGGTGAATAACTCTGCCTAATAGTTATAACCCATGGGTTGAATATTTGACCATTTCAAGGTATGATATGTATCAACTAACATTTACTCTGAGTATGGAGAGGAAATGTGAGCTTGCTGAGGCTGTATACGATGTGATTGAAATAACTAGCAGAACTGGCTAGCTTGTATCAGGGGAGCAATACCTTGACTACTTTAAAATGTTATGTCTACTAACAGGGGAGTAAATCTTCTTGCTTAGGTTGTAATTCTAGTGGCAAAGAAATATATCCATACAGAATCCCTATTCAGTTTTGGTTGAGATGGAACTTCAAAATTGTAGGTGAATGTAGCTGCTGGTTCATAGGTGGTGATTGGGATGAAGCAGAACATCCTTTACTACGACAAATATCCTTTTAACTTATTTCAGTTGAGTTGAAGTAGCATCTATCTTGTTAGGACTTTTTCTAACCTTACTACTATTAAAAAGTTTGGTTTTCTGATTTTAAGCAATAAAATGATGAACTCCTTGAGCTTAAGGAATGCCAAAATCTGATTGGAATGTTGAATCCTTCAACTGTCAAGTTTTATCCAAAAGCATTTCGACACTTGATAAAAATTATGTTTAATAGTTTCTTACATGAGAAATTTCGTTGATTGCACTCTCTTATAATTTTATTTTTGGTTGTGCTTATAATGCTGTATGACTTTTATCAGTTATTGTATTATTTGTTTGGGGTTTAGTAAATGTATTGTTTCTTGTCATGCTTTTCAACATGTTCTGCATTATGTAGCAGTTGTAACGTATTGTGATTACCAGGGCACCGTGGTTGTGGCAGGCAGAGCAAGAGCTGTTGTTGTTGGAGTCGGTGCTAACACTGCAATGGGGAGCATACATGATTCCATGTTGCGCACAGAAGATGTGATTGCTATAAACTTTTTGTTTGTTCCAGCTTCTTTTCCAGGATATATATTTTGGAATTATGGCTCTGTTTCCTTTTTCTCTTTAAATACATCCATACTTCTCATTAAAATGACCAATTTTGGTGCCTTCATAAAGTAGATGCGGCCACTTTATGGAATTGTCATCCTGATGCACTTTTCTATGGCACTGTTATAATTCTGTTTGTGAGGAACTGCATTTCTGGATAATTGTGCTCAGCCCTTTCCATCTGTGTTTGAAGTGCTTATCTGACCATTATTTTTTACTAGAAGTCTATTATTTTCTCAACCATGCTTCCATTTATGAGTTTGTTTACTATAACTGCTTATTCCTACTTGTTGCAGGAAGCCACTCCATTGAAGAAGAAATTGGACGAATTTGGTACCTTTTTGGCTAAGGTTATTTCCATTCTCCTTCCTGCTTGCATATATAAAGATTTGCACAGTTATGTCATTAACTTGGATAAATTAACCTTGAGAGGCATAATATGTTAGATACTTTCCAGATGAAAAGTAAGTCACTGAAGTTCTATTAATTGTAACCCAATGAATGTCAACTGTCAAGTTACAGGATAACTTGCAGACAAATTCGAGAGTGCCTGCTTTCTCCTAGCCTAAGGCTCACCAATTCTCTTAGAAATTAACTAAATCATTACATTATTTATACTAACCAGCTACTGAGGCCAGCCATGCAACAAATTCACTACTCTCTCACTCTTTTATGCACGTCATATAACAACCAGCCCATGCATCTAACAGAATTTGATAACTTTACTCAATTACCTCCCCTACCCCTATATAAAGATTTGCACAGTTATGTCATTAACTTGGATAAATTAACCTTGACAGGCATAATATGTTAGATACTTTCAAGATGAAAAGTAAAGTTCTATTAATTGTAACCCAATGAATGTCAAGTTACAGGATAACTTGCAGACAAATTCAAGAGTGCCTGCTTTCTCCTAGCCTAAGGCTCACCAGAATTCTCTTAGAAATTAACTAACTCATTCTTCCCATCATTACATTATTTATACTAACCAGCTACTAAGGCCAGCCATGCAACTAACTCACTACTCTCTCACTCTCTTATGCACGTCATATAACAACCAACCCATGAATTTGGTAACTTTAGTCAATTACCTCCCCCACCCCTATATAAAGATTTGCACAGTTATGTCATTAACTTGGAGAAATTAACCTTGAGAGGCATAATATGTTAGATACTTTCAAGATGAAAAGTAAGTCACTGAAGTTCTATTAATTGTAACCCAATGAATGTCAAGTTATAGAATAACTTGCCAACAAATTCGAGAGTGCCTGCTTTCTCCTAGCCTAAGGCTCACCAGAATTCTCATAGAAATTAACTAAATCATTGCATTATTTATACTAACCAGCTACTAAGGCCAGCCGTGCAACAAACTCACTACTCTCTCACTCTCTTATGCACGTCATATAACAACCAGCCCATGCATCTAACAGAATTTGGTGACTTTACTCAATTAGCACCAATTATTCCCTTCTCGATTAAACCTGTGTAATAGGAGGTCTAACATAATATCTTGAAGTTATTTGGTCTTTTGTGCAATGAGATTCCAGTTTCAACCTACTACTTGATTATTGTTTGAAAAGAAGCCAGTTTCATTTGATAATTCTGTTTGCATTAAGGTTATTGCAGGAATTTGTGTACTGGTTTGGATTGTAAACATTGGTCACTTTCGTGACCCTTCCCATGGTGGGTTTTTGCGTGGTGCGATCCATTACTTCAAGGTATTATTCTGTGGCTCATTGCAATACTTTGATAGCTTTCAGAGTATCACCTGTTAGATATATCAAATTCTATTTCATTTCATTCCTTCCCTTTTCCTTTTTGGTGTTTTCCTTTTTATGTCTTCTTCTTCTGTACTTCTTCTTCTTCTTCATTTCTTTATCCTTTTCTCCACTCTTTTGTTGACAACTTTACACAATTGTGATTTGCCCGCCTAGATTGCAGTCGCTCTTGCAGTTGCAGCAATACCTGAAGGTCTTCCTGCTGTTGTTACAACGTAAGCACTTGAATTTTACTTTAATTATATTCATACTTCTTTAGCCTTAGATTTCCAATTAAGATTATAGTGGAAGTGTTTAGACTAAGAGCCCTTACACTTAAGGAAAAGAAAAAGGATTTGTTGGTTGTTTGTTTGAGGGTACTTCAGTGAGTATAGGCTTTTACATAGAAGGAAGGTTTGATGGGGAAGCAATCCCCAGCTTTCAAGAGGGTGGAAAAAAACTTGCTTCACTATGACACTGCTTGAGGTGAATATGAAGGAGTGACATTGCTATGTAGCACTTTAAGTTCATCCAATTGTATCTCTTTTTGGTATTCTTCAAATGAAGCTTTACCTATATGTGCCCCTTTCCTGCACTTATTGTTGTCATAACGCATGTTTTTCTCTGCTTTTAGATGTTTGGCTCTTGGAACAAAGAGAATGGCTCGGTTGAATGCCATTGTGCGGTCATTGCCATCGGTGGAAACTTTAGGCTGCACTACAGTAATATGTAGTGACAAGACTGGAACACTGACAACTAATATGATGTCTGTCTCAAAGGTGATTTTATCAGAAAACGTCAATGAAGAATGCTAATTTGTAGCTTTATACTATTTGTTTTTGTCTTTTGACTTCTTGTTTCTTCCTAAATAGCGGAAATCTAGAAAATTCGGCAGTGTGGGGATTTGAGGGTAAAGTGGGAATGAGAGGGAGAGATGAGTCATGTGAGTGTGGAAGTTAGTTAGAAGGAGAGAATAAAAGGTTGTTAGGGGGAGAATGAGAGGCATTCGGTTATGATCATTGGAAAGGTGATTGTGTGGAGATTGCTAGCTCTCGAAGTCTAGCTGAGGAATAACAATTCCCATTGTTTCTTTCTATCTACTCTATAATTCTTCCTATTCTTCTGCTGCTTTAGTGTGTTTGTTTGAAGTGTGTGTCTCGGTTGTGTGAGTTGGTTCATTGTTAGAGCAGTAGGTCTCTAACACTTTGCATGAGTAAGCCACCTCTGTTTCATTTTCTATATATCTATGCTCCACATAGAGAACCTCTGCTTTCTCATATATATCAAAGAACCTGGTCTGTCTCAGTCATTAGTGCATTTATTCTGAGCATTTAATCTTGAAAGCTATTGGCTTTTGTGTATATACCTTGTTAATTTGCTGCTGTGAGTGATTGTCGGCATATGCAATGTTTGTCTATGATGTGATTTTCTAATTCTGTTTCCCTCACAGATATGTGTGGTTCAGTCTGTTCATCACAGTCCTTTAACAGCTGAGTACAGTGTCAGTGGGACAACCTATGCTCCTGAAGGTGTTATTTTTGATAGTAGCGGAATGCAGGTAATCATGTTTTCATTATTCAACCCTTTACACCAAGGATGTGATAGGTAAAGCAACTTGCAGGGAATTAGATTGATAAATCAATTTCGTGGCATCCAAAATAGACAAGTTTTAGCCATAAAGCTTTGTAATTCTATAGTAATATTCAAGTGTTTATTATGTGTGGGTCATTTTATTTAGTAGCATACAAAGAATGTACTGCGTATGTCTAACCATGGCAGTCAGGATGCCATACTTTCTAGTGAAAAAGCAAAATTTCTTATTGAAACCTTGCTTTGATCTTTTGTATCCTTTGGTACAATGGAAAGGCCTATCTGTCTTTGTATTTATGACTAAACATTGATGTCAGTAGCTTATTGCATTCACCCTTCCTGGTTCTAATTAGTTATATACCTATGTGACGTTTGGTTCTTTTTGCAGCTTGAATTTCCAGCTCAATTGCCTTGTCTTCTTCATATGGCAATGTGTTCAGCTCTTTGCAATGAGTCAGTCTTACAGTATAATCCAGACAAGGGTAACTATGAGAAAATTGGGGAGGCAACTGAAGTAGCTCTTCGTGTTCTGACAGAGAAGGTTGATATATGCAGCTTGAAATTATAAAACTAGTTGTTTATAGCATGTATTCAGTTGTTTTATTCACCCTCTCCCTATCTCTCTCTCAGTTCTGTTGGCTCAGTCATTAAGCCTTTATATTGTCTTCTTCCAGGTTGGCCTTCCTGGTTTTGATTCCATGCCTTCTGCTCTGCATCTGCTGAGCAAGCATGAGCGTGCATCATATTGTAATCACTACTGGGAACATCAATTGAAAAAGGTATGACGTTATACATTGGTTTCTTTTTGTACACTTCTTCACTTATTTCTTCACATGGAGGTAGGGAACTTTTGTTTAGTGTGGTTATAACTAGAGTGAATGCCCCAAGCCTCGTGGCTCAGTTGTAAGTATCTTTTTTCACCAAGGTTTAATCTTTTTAGGGAGGTACGAGGTGGTGAGAGTATGTTACAGTAGCTCACAGTGATTAAAGAGAAAGAGTGAATACGACAATTTAATATGTTGACACAAGTTTCTCCCAGTTCATTTTTTGGTCATTGAATTATAAGGAATACTATTTCCATTAGTAAAAATTTCATCTTTTGTTCCTTGTCTTTAATGTTTTTTCTTCCATTCTTGCTCATACTGTAGTTTTTCCTGGCCTTAATTCTTTTTTTGAATGATAAGTTCTTATTTAATAATTTATTGCCAAAAATCAGAAACATGTAGTTCGATCATTACATTGGGGAATCCCTTAACCCAAATTTGTCCCATCCCAAAATTACAATCATCTTTGCCAGAACCTGTGGCACCATATTGCCTTTTGTTCTATACACTAAAAGCTTTGAAAACTCATTCCATATTGCGGCAGCACAAACCTGATAGGACAAGTTATCGTCTGTCACCAACCAGGGTACGAGCCAGCCCTAAGCAAGCTCTTGCACCAAAGAGAGCCCAGGTGAACAAGCTTTCTTATCGATTACTTACATCTCTGACCTCATTGTTTGACACCAGAAACTAGCTCCTGTGAGCACATCCTTGTTG
>JANTNU010000006.1:5418341-5432592 GCA_024752395.1 Erythroxylum havanense
TTGGGTTATGTTTAATTTTGGATGGTTGATTTAATTAGGGTTTGTGATTTGAATTGGGGCAAATTCAAGAAAGGATTAGAGAAATTGAGGCTCTAATCAACCCCAAGCATGGATAAGAGGTGGGTAATGTGTTTATTTTTAAAATTATAAACTAATTATAAATGTTGGTTTTATGAGCTATTGATTTACAAATGATTGAGTCAATTACTTTTGACATGATTTATAAAATGTTAAAGGCATTGTTTCCAAATGATTTAAGAAGAAAATTTTGCAATAGTTCGGACAATTTTCTATAAATAACTTGAATTGTTTCGTAAATGGATATTTTGAGTAAATTGATAAAGATAAAATATTCATTGAGTGCATGGTGTTACATTGATTGATAAGTTGGGTATGTGAATTAGTGTGATATTTTGATTGATCGACATTGCACTTGAATTTGAGATTACATAAAAAGTTGAATTTCGAAGTATGCCTTCGGGCAATTAGTTTTTCATACATGAATATGTGTTCTATGGGTTTTGTTAGGTCCCTCATATGGAGTCAGTGCACTGGTCTCATTTTTTTTAAAGCCTTCTCCCGACTGCCCGCTAGTGGCATAGGATCTCCGTTTTCGGACTCCCCATGTGTTTCACGGCTGCACAGGACCGCTTTGCGGGAATATGCAGTACGTCCTATTTTATGGACCGACCCAAACCGATTGATGTGTTATATGTTATTGCTTTGTGTAGAATTTGATGCATTTCATATGTTTCGATTATACTCAAATTAAAAAAGGGTTTGGATTTTCGACAAATGAAAAATTTGGGATTTTCAACGAAGATAAATTTGAAAACTGTTTGTAAATGTTTATGAAAGAATTTAGAAATTAAGAAGTTTTGGAAAATGAATCTTCGATGTTTTCGATCAATGAAATAAGGTTTGAAATTGTTTTGCTTATCGTTTGAATCATAAACATGTTATCCACGAGCTTCCGAGCTCACCCCCCCTCCCTTTCATCCCCATCTCCAGGTATTCGAGTAGGAGATCGGATGAAAGACGTCAAGACATCAGTATTTGTATATGTTTTGTATTTTTGTGTATTTGGTTTAAGATTAGTGGAAATGGTCTAAGGCTAGGAATGCCATTAGAGTATTGTAAATATTTGGTCCATAATGTATTTTTGGATTATGATATTGTATAAGAACTTGATTTATGGAAATTAGAAATGTATTGACTATGAATAATGCATATTGGATTTGTATGCAAATTGAATTGAGTTATGAATGAAATTGAGATATATATATATATGGATATGGATGAATGTACTAGATGATGGGATATGAGTTTGAATGTGATGAATATGAATTGATATGAAGATGACTCAAAGTAGTTTAGAATTTAGGTTTGCGTTTCTGCTGAGATCCCGGACGGAGGGGCTGGTGGATTTGATGTATGTGAAACTGTCTGAAATTGATAGAAGTGAGTTTCACACCGTGCAGGTTTGGGTTTTGTTCATGTGCTTATGTTGCCGGATTTTATATGGTAGTGTATGGATAAGTGAAATTGTGTATGAAATTATGGATCTATTGGCATGAATATGAGATTATTATGGTAAAGAATAAGAATATGATGAATAAGAAGATTCAAGTAATTTGAGATTAGTATGAGTTGAAGGATAAGTTTCAAAAGGGGGAAAACTATTTGTTTGTCTTTAAATAAGATGGATTAAATGATGAAAAGATGCATAAGAAGTAAAAGAGAGGAAAAAAATTTACCCGGCATTGATCTGTTTCGGATAGGAATAGTCCAGGGTTTCCAACGCTATGAATAAGATATTCGTATCGGATGTCGGATTCGGTTTTATTTGCTTCGATACAATCCGTTTGTTTCGCATTCGTATTCGATTTCCATTTGTATTCGATTCGACTTAATTGTTATTTCGATTTCATTGCATTCGCTATATGATCCGATTCATTGTTTTCGTTCCGTTTCGAATTCGTTTTAAGAGTGATCATGTTCAACTTAAGCAGTGGGGTTACGAGTGTTAAGTGTTTAAGTAGTTGGGTTCCGATAACGGAATCCAGCAGTGCTGGAAGACGAATCCAGACTATAGTCTTGCCTATATAAGGGTTCTTCACTCTAAAATTAGGAGTCTAAGGCTAGGCAAGTAGATACCTACCCATAATAACCCAGGGACCTCCTAAAATAGCATGATTGTAATCCACCTCGTTATTAAACTGAATCAAAAAAAAACCCTACCAACATCCAGAGTTTTAGCCTCACCTAAGTTCCAAATTGCACCAAGCCTAGAACAGAGCAACTTGTAGCCAATATCCCTCTCAAGAAGACGAACAATCACAACATTATCCAGATTTCTATTAATCTTGTTTGTGAGTGTCATGGAGAGAGTAACTTTAGGACTATTACCCGTTTTATCAATCAGAACATCACCTTCCCCCACTGTAATCTTCTTAGCTATCATAACATCTTCCATGGTCGATTCTAACACAGCACCAGCCACCAAACAATCCCTGTATTCATGAGAGGCAACACCTGGGTCTCGATGTTTAACCTTCTTGGTTGCTCTATCTTCTTCCATGACCTGCAAAGTAGGGTTCCACTTGCCATGGAGCTCTTTAACGCAGCCTTGGAATGTCCAACGTTGTCGCCTTCCTACTGTGGTAGTCCCCCTTGCCCTCTGTTATTAAGGCTCGATTCAAGCTTCCTGGGCTGTTACCACTACTCCATAGTGATTAGACAAAATGTTTAAGAAGAAATCTACGAAAACCTCAAAACTGCATCGAATAGATTAACGGTGCAAGAGATCCACTATCGACACCGATCTTCGAATGCAAGCTTAACATCTAATTTTAACATAGAAAAAAAGCTTCAGCCAAGATCGTTACACAGTATGAAAAAAAAGTGAAGTCGTGTATGATTGAGAAATAATGATTAGATTTTTGAAAACTTTATCATTTAGTGAAATAATTGACTTGTGATCATGTTGCCAATGTTATTTTTACTTTATTTCTTTTTTTATTCTAGTACAGGTTGAAAAGTTAATTAATCATGTTAGCTCTGTAAATAATTGTATGATATGAACAAATACTTTAAACAATTCTCCTCCATTTTTTATTTTAATAATAACGACAAGCTCATTGTTATTTCAAAAAATCAACTTTTGGAGTAGCATACTAAGCATTACTTACATCCCACATTTCCTCATTTAATATGCCTCTCGCGAATCATTTTGGGACGCTTTGCATGTCGGCACAACATAATTTGTCGCCCAGCAATTCGGCTAAATATTCGACCTATGGTTGAACGAGCAAAGGGAAGGGCGTGGGTCATTTTCATTGACCGTTTAACCATATATGCAATGCCATGAACAATAACGTTCCACAGGAATAATCATATATTTATTCTTTAAACTTAAATAATATTTTTATCTCAATCTTTCAGTTACTATTTTTTACATTTTAATTATTTTCCGTATTATTTCTGTCTTTACTGGAATTCTGGAAAGAAAAAAAGGAGGAACCCATGAATCTTAAACCTGAAAACTTAAAAGGACAATCGCCTTTTTAAGCTTGAAAGAAGCAAGCGGGTCACAAGGGTCAAATGCAAATTACATTTTGTAGCAACAAGAAAAGAGCTGAAACCAAACCACACCAACCGTGAATTCGCCGAACCGATCAAAAGACAACACTTGGTTTGGCAACAGCATAGCTCCTGCTTCTCGGATACACCTCTCTCTTTTCACCCACTTCTTCGAAGTCATCACACGCCTTATCTTCGTCAATTCGTCCCATACAAACACTAGAGCTCTTGGGCAAAATCTCAGATCCCACTTTGGATGACTGCCTCAGCTGTTGCCTGTACATTTCCATTTCGCTTTTGTGACCAAGGCTCCTGACGGAAGCAGCTCTCACTAGCTCTCTGTAATCCTCACCCACATCAGGCCTCATCGAACTAACACTGAAACTCCTTGGCAAAGAAGAGAATTGCCCATCCGGCAAAGTCATGCCATGACGATGACTAACACTCATGGAACAGTTTGTGAGGCTCCTGACGTAAAAATCCTTTGCTTTCCCCAAAACTTTTAATGGGAGCGTCACGATTCGGACGAACTTGTTTTGGCTGTGTCCTTTTTTCTTCATGATTCAAACGCTATACAGAAAGATACAAAACAAAATCTTTAGAACGAAACCTGCTACGCCTGATATGAAGAAATATAATTCAATTCTCGCAGCTGATACTGAAACTGGGCGGTGATCAAAATCCTAAAAGGGGTTTCCTTTGGAGAAAAATAGGGAGAGAATTACAAGGTATTAAAGAGCTCAGTAGACAAGAGAGAGAAGCAGCAGGTATGACCAAGGAGATGGTTCTCAAAGCTGCGAAAAGGGCACACACGACTATTAAACTTGACGTAAATCCATTCCACCGTCAAGGGGCTGCTACTATATATAGAATATTTTGAAGGTTTCACGGAAGAACTAAAAAACACTAGTAAATTAATTAAATCACTGGGATCAAGAAATAGCCAGATTTGGTTGACCAAAGAAATGTTCAAGGTAATAATATAGGTTTGTGTATATAAATTCTCTTGCTGAGTGAGCCTAAATTTCTAATGTTCAATTACTGTTCCCTTTTACTCTTCATTATCTAACTCAAGCCCGACCTTATCCAACTTGAATGAATATTAATCACATTTATAAATATAATTTTTTTAAGAGATGAAATATCCATATATGTTGATAATAAATGAGATGACTCTCCAGTCGCTCACGATATAATTACCGCGGCAGGTAAGAACAAGAAACCATATCCAACTACAGCATTAAAAGTCAATCAGTGTGCTCGTTTGGTATTGGGTAGGTCTAGCAAAACCACTGCTGTAACGCTTTTGCAGGCATACCGATTCGGTGCCACACGATAGATCATACAACTAGCCATCTATAATTAGCAGTATTTTGAAATTTGGATCGGACATCGAATCAAAAGTCTTATTAGTTACCAATTTGATTGGTTCGACTGGCAGGCATACCGATTCGGTGCCACACAATAGATCATACAACTAGTCATCTATAATTGGCAGTATTTTGAAACCCGGATCGGACATCGAATCGGAGGTCTTATTAGTCACCGATTTAACCGGTTTAACTACCAGTCGAACCGGTGTGACGTCATAATTATTCAATAATTTTATTTAATTATATAATATTAAAAATATTAAAAATATACAAAAATATACCAAATAATATAAACAATATTAAAAAATAAAAATAAAAATAAAAAATTTATTGAACCAGTGGTCGGATCGGTTCGATCGGTTCGACCGGTTCCCATTGGTTCAATTAAGAATTGGTTTTTAAGAGTGAACTGGATCGGATAGTAGACCGGTCACCAATTGAATCGGTCGAACCGGTCGGTCCGGTCCGATTTTTAAAACAGAGATAACGGGGGAATAGAAATATGAAATTATTAATTCATACTTAAATTATTAACTCTCACCATGCAGAGAACAAGCAAGCAGATGATGAAGATGATTAAGGCTCGAGACTTTGGATGAGTTTTAAGAATTTTAAATCTATACCAAAAAATCTTTATGAGCTATTAAAGGTAGTTGTAAAGGAATACTAAATTTCACCAAAATGTTACGCACTAATAATATCTCCAATCCCCCAATGGGATTAGAGATGACAATAGGCTGGGCCAACCTGGACAAACCTGACCCATGCTAACTCCGGCCTAGACTATAGTCGGCTAGATCCCCAATTTGGGCCCAACTTTATATTTTTACAAAAAAAAATAAAAAATGACATCAATTTGTTGTACATTGCCAGCCCGACCAGAGGCTTGTCAACCCGGACTAGCTCGTTGACTTCAAGTTAGGCGGGGTCAAACTCGAGTCTTATTGTCAAGCCTAAAGAGATCTAAAAACCATTACTTTGTATGATTATGAGATCATATGAAGAAGATCTTCTACCTTTAGAAACCTATATCAATAAGACCACTAGGGTATCTGTGAGGTCTCATTTACGATCAACAAGAATCAATTCACAAAGAAATCAAGCTATTTCTCTCTGTGTGCTAAAATTACATTAATGGCTACTCAATTAAGCTACACAACTTGATTCTAAATTGAGAAATATATTGACTAGTATTATTGTAGACCAAACTTCTCTAAGAAGGAAAAAGAACTACAAAAAGTTCGAGAAGGGCTCGAGAGAATTGAGTCATACATGGCTAAAGAGTAATCCCAAGCTATATATGAACCATATCTCTTGACATTTCTTGTCATACAACCTCCTTACAACACTCCATCATATCTTGAAGCTACTAAATATAAAAAAATCTTCAAAATGTCTTATCCAAAATCATATAAACCTTCCAAGTCAAACTCAAGAGCAAAAAACATTCTTTCAACTTTATATGCTTCTAAACCTTTACAAATCAAAGCACTACCAACTTCTCCATCTAAAGAAATATCTTCCCCAAATATGGAAACAATTAAAAAAAACCCCATAGACACCCAAGAATTCATAACAACCCTTCAACCAGTTCTATAGCCAAAATGAAAGTCAAGAATCTGATTTTTTTTCCAAAAGCTCTAAAGAGATTGTAGATTTCACTCAAATATCTCAAGTGATGGTGGTTATTCTACATTCTTCTCAACCATATACAAAAGTTGAACAAGAGGTTGAAGATGTTGAGTCAATGACTGAACTAGTTAGACCACAAACACTTCCTACCTATAAACCTACTTCAGAATCATAGTTCACTTTTGATTATATCCAACCAATAAAATAGAGAGATTGACTACATGAATTCAGTATTTAGATATATCTTCAAATGACAATATCAAACATTTCTCTAAAAGAGATCTTGATAGAATTTGTCTCCAGAATGACGGGAACCTTAAGAGAATGGTTCCAAAGCCTTGGTGAATACAGATGTATGTAATTCATACAACTGCCAAAAGTTAGTTCCTTGCTAGAAATGATTTATAAAGAATTCACTGGTGATTTCCATCATATTGATTGACAAAGCAGACATGAGTACTTTGAAATGAAGTACTGCTCTATGAACAAAAAATATTTGTAGAAATAATTTTAAAGTATAACTGAAAAATATTATATGCTCAATAGCTTCAATTATGTCAATCTTCGGTATACATTCATTGCCTCCCTTCTTGATGAGTTATAGCTATGACTATATAGAGCAATCAATTCTCTTCGATTAGACATATATGAAATCTCTCTTGTAGAAATCTATCAACTAGCTTTGGTAACGTTGGACAAATTATGTGAACAATAAAAGTTTTTAAAGTTATGCTAAAAGGTGGAACTCAATTCAAACAAACTTGTAAAAAGCCTTACTTAAAGATCAAAAAAGACAGGGAGAAATGTGAATATAACATAAAAAAGAAAAATAAACACTTTTAGAGAGAGTCATTCTAAGTTCACCCTTTCAACAGAAAAAAGAAAAAGAGAATAAGATTTTTAAAAGAAGTGATTTTGAAACTAGAGAGTTAAACAAATGTTACTTTGTGGACAATCAGGCAATTATACAAAAAGGTTCCTTAAAAAGATAAAAATGGATACTAAGTTCTTATAGTCCATTGAGGCTATGATGCCCATAAGAGATGATGAGGTCATCGAGTCTCTTTCTAAAGATTAGTACAACGAAGATAGACACTATTTACACTACCTGTTTGTAAATCCAATGATGATGAAATACCCACTCTTAAAGAAGAAGATGACGAGCTAATGTACATGATGAACCAATCATGTTTGAAGCTAGAATTAAGGAAGTTAGTAGTAACACGATCATACGTCAAACTCTAGCTGCTTCTAGAGAAGTATCATATACCAATATCAGATATTAATTATATAAATACAAGCTTTTATCAGAGAGTTACGAAACCACTCATTCTTCTTGCAAAAGAATGACATCCTTATGAGGAATACTTCATTGCAGCTAATGACAAATCCTTCAAGATAGACCTTATCACAAAAAGAAGTATTGGGATAAAATTCTTCATAAGTTGTGTAGTTTAAATAAAAATATTAGGAAGCAATCTTCCAAATCCTGACATACTTATTGGGATAGATGTTTATTACCAAGCAAAGAAGCTAAAAATCTTACGAAAAGGAATATACAAGATTTTAGTGCGTAAATAGAAGACTACAACATCTTTGAGCTACAATATGTTCCCATTGGATATAAAGATATAAAAGGATCAACTCTTATAATATTGCCTGGAAAGTCATGATCTATTCCATCATCCACATCCATTATGGTGAAATTAAGAGTTTTATGTTCAATTGTTTTTCAAAAAGAATGAAGACATTAATCCAATAAAGGTAACTCATTCAGAAATGAATCTAAAAGAATTGAAGATGGCACAAGGGGAATTTGCTATACTTTTGAAACAAGGACTGATAGAACAAACAGAATTAGATTGGGCCTGTCAAGTCTTCTATGTAGAAAAAAGAGCAGTAAAGAATGAAGGAAAGAAGAGGTTAGTTACTGATTAGTTATTTTTGAAGATGAAAGAAATATTTCAAAGTTTGATTTTAAAAAACATTTGGCAATTGGGTATTGTCCCCAAAGATAGGTGCAAAACAACATTCTACATTCTAATGCACAGTACCAATAGCAAGTAATGATATTTGGGTAAAAGTTACCTCATAGAGCTACATTGCTTTATTTTTAGACTCAACAAGAGCATCAAGCCATATTAAAACAAATTTTGGACCTTGCAAAAATGTATGCGATTTGGACCTTGCAAAAAAATATGGGATCATACTCTCTGCCTACAAAAGCCAAATTAGATCAACCTGTAAAGAATTTATGGGAATGAAGTTTTATGAGAGTTCCTACCAGCCCGACCTACATATAATTAGTGAATTACTAAACTTTCCAGACACAAACCTTACTGTTAAGCAAATCCAACAGTTTTTAGGAATTGTAAATTATATCAGGGACTTCAACCCTTATGTCTCATAAGGTGTCAGCCAATTTTCAAAACTATAAAAGAAAATTTTGCTACCATGGAGCCCTAATTAGACAAAAATAGTGAAGTAATTAAAGCAGATTAGTCAACACCTATCTCCACTAAAGATTCTTAACAAAGTAAAATGAATTTTACAAACTGATCGAAGTGAAGACTTTTGGGAAGTAATATTAATAGACAAAATAGAAGGAAAGATGTTTTATTACGGACATGTTAGTGGACAATTTAAATCCTCAGACAAACACTATGATACAATCTACAAAGAGATTCTGGCAAAAAAAAGAGGTATGGAAATGTTTAATTTCTACCTCAACCTTTATCTTTTTGCAGTAGAAATGGATAATACATCCTTTCCAAAGATATTGGATCCAATCAAAAGTCTTTTTTTCAGAAAGTCAATTACTTCACTAGAAAGATTAGTTTTCCCTTTATAAGTTCATAATTAAACATATCAAAGGCCACCAAACATTTTAGTTGATTTCTTCTCGCGACCGAAAAAAACATATTAGCTTCGTCACTCCTTTCAGAATTATTCCTCTCATCTTTTTAATGGCTGACCTACTTAATATTGTTAAGAAAAAGAAGTTTTTTTCCTCCCAT
Organism: Erythroxylum havanense; assembly: GCA_024752395.1. Classification (NCBI taxonomy): domain Eukaryota; kingdom Viridiplantae; phylum Streptophyta; class Magnoliopsida; order Malpighiales; family Erythroxylaceae; genus Erythroxylum; species Erythroxylum havanense. The sequence goes on from JANTNU010000006.1 coordinate 5,427,946, forward strand.
TGAAAGAAAACCCACCATTAATGGCCCAGTCTCAGCAAATGCATTCTGTTACTTACAGGCTCTCGCTACCCTATAGTCTGTACTATCTCTCTTCCTTCCTTACACTTATGTTAACATTTATGTGATAGGGAATCTCTTATGGACCTTCCTTAAGTGGTACCAACCACTGATGAGATGGAAAACTCGGCTCTCATAAGTTATTGAGAATCTCAGGCTATGGGGAACTCCATTATAGAAGTAAACCACCCATTGCTTCTTTGTCCTCCATTAACTTTATATCACAACACATAATGGGTCCATTTATTCTAAAAACTAGGTTTATTTTTGGCACACCTCAGTTTAATGGATAAGGTATAAAGAAAATGTCTTTAAAATTCTTAAGGACTTCTTTAGAGACCTAAATCATTCTCTTAAGTATGTACTACCAATTGTCTCTACATTCATTAGACCTTACCCAGGAGAACTCGTTCATGGAAAACCTCAAATGTCAGACTTTATAATTCCAAACAGCCCTATAAACTTGGGCCTAGATACCACTAAACCATCTCAGTCCCAAACTTCCACCTTCTAAGATGCCCAAAACTTAAATGATGATGTCCTCATCATTGTTAGAAAGGAGCTAAATAAATTTTTGAAAAATTAATTACAGAAGAAGTGAGCCCTAGTAAAAGAAGGAGAATAGACAATGATTGTGACAACAAGAGTGGATGAGCCTTTTCATTAAATTTGTAATCATGACAAGATCCTATCAAACAAACATGGGATAAATAAGATTTCTATTGTATTTGTGGGTCCTTATATTTAAAGTTGTTTGTCTTTATATAAAGGTGTCACATCTTGTCTTTTTATGATGTGACTTTGCTCTTATACATTGTTCTTATATAGAGTTATTAATGTGAAATTATTCTTATCTAAATTTGTTTGTCATTTTTAATGTTCTTTGCCTATATAAGCAAAGAAGCTCTTCCATTATATTCAAGAAAAGTTTCCATTAAATAAAAGAAGTGTATTTTTCCTGGAACTCTCCCTCTCCCCTAAAAGCTTGAATCTGCAATAGGTTTATGTTGGATCCCGCTTGAGTCCGGAATCCAACGCTTGCAAAATCATGAAACGTGATCTTCTTCACTTCTCCTTGAAAATTAATGGCTTTTGAGATTAATTTTAAAAAAGATTGATTGAATCAAAGTGAGATGATCGGTTAAAAGAGTATGAGTTGGATATTTTTCTGAGTATGCTTCAATATTTTGGCGATATCTTGAGCTATAGAGTTCTGAATGAGGTGGTTCTTGTTTCTAAATAAACTAGAGACATGAAGCTACAATTTATCTGAAAGATATTAATTTCAATTTTGAGTATAGTGCACAATCTCGGTTTAGTAATAATCCGAAAGTGTTTGGGCCATAACTTTTAGAGTTCTAAACCAAATCGAATGTTTTTGGTGTCATTAGACAATCAAACCCCAATTCATTTGATTCTTCATATTTAATCATCTCTCATCATTTTAAAAAAAATCTTATTTTTCTTTTCCATAAAAATCTCACACACATATCTATATACCAACAATTCATATACAAATTCACATTTCAATTTGGCAATTGAAGTTGCTTTGAATGAAGTTGAAAAAAGAGAAAAAAAAACACTATATTGATTTGGATTGGTTCAGACCTAGTTGTCTACGCGGAATGATGTAGCTCGTCTTTATAGTTTTCCAACGTTTTTAAAGTATGCGTTTTTTGATGTCGGAGTTAAAAGTTTTGACCTTAAGCTTTTTGATTTTCTTTAGTTTTCGCCCATGTTTGTTTGACGAGAAATTCTACACACACGCTTTATGATTCTGTATAAGAGTTGGATTCCGGAAACAAGCGGGATCCAACAGTTTACTTATATTACGCAAAGATAAGAATGTACTCTACACTTGTCTTGGTATAAAGATCCTGAGCATATGAAAGTATCAGACCTATGATCTTGTATGAGTTTTAAGTTATACAAGGAAGATTGGTTAGCTTAGATTCCTAAAAGGCAAGCTTTGAGAGCTAATGCCTGTTGAGAGGTGAAAGGCTTGTGTCTCGACTAGCATACTTGGGTCTTTGCTACATTCATCTTTATCTATCTTTAAGCTCTTATAGAGGCATGCTTTATCATATCCCAAGTGGTTAGCTATTGTCTCAAGATTCGCGTGTGGTATCAACATCTGGACTTAAACTTTAAAGTTAGGATGTCTTATCTTATCTATAAGGGTCTATATTGGCACAAAAGAAGTCATATATCAAATACAATTTCTAACCAGATAAGCATATCATCAATTATTTAAAGGTGTTTCTTATATACCATTTAATTTTTCTTAACATAAAACTTACATGATATTAACGAAATCCAAATTGTATATATAATTGAAAATAATGTATGTATTTAACTTAAATGGTATGTAGAATTTATATTAATACATGTTAAAGAAAATTATAATATAGAATTTTATAATTGAATTAAAATATTGTAATAATTAAAAGTCAAATATATGAATTGAAGGATTAAAAATACATTTATCTCAAATTTTAATAATTGCAAGAATTTTATAACTATTTACAAAATAACTTACTAAAAAAATGAGGATAACAATTTATTAATAATTTGGTAGAAGTTAAAAAGTTCTACTAATAATATAGTTGCATAATCAATATAACGTTAAACACGTAAGATTTAGAGATGTCAATAGGTTAGGTTGAGCCCGGGCTACTCCTAGCCTGGCTCGACCAGACCTCAGCTACTTTGGCCCGTGGCCCTACCCGATTATGGATTGATTGGCCCGTGATGCGACCTTTGGCCCGATAGACCACGAGCGGGCTGGGCCCAAGTCATCATATTTCTTTTATAAAAATTATAAAAAACAACGTCATTTTTTAAGTAACGGGCAAGTCATGGGCCAGTTTTTGTCAAAAACTAACCCATAGCTTGCCTGTAGTTCGGTCAACCTGAGTCAAAATTAGGTCGGTCCTTTTTTGACGTCCTTTATAGGATTAATCCTTTTTTTCCCTACCATACATCCTATACTTTCGAAAATATTTATTTCATCGTTTCCTTTAAATATAAAGAGAAACTCCTGATACTTGGTTATTGATATTATGAACAAGAATCCCTCCTCTTTAACCACTTAAGAATTGCTTATGTTGGTCCCATACTTGGAAGGCCCCATTCCTTAGGATAATAAAAAGGAAGAACATCACGAGTATCATGAGTCATTTGGCTCCAAGCGTTGAATCACATTAGAGTAAAAATCCAAATAGAGCTTCACCTACCCTCAAAGAAGCGTATAAAAAAATCTGTGCAGGCCTATTGTGTGCGTAAGCCATTAGGAACAATTCTTCGAATTTTGATAAACTCCAAGAACCAGTCACAATCTATAGATTAGTAAGATCATAAACGACAACACGTGTTGTCCCAATAATTGGTGTTCATCTGTAATAATAAAAGGGCAAACCTAATTCCCTTTCTAGCTTATAGTGTACGTAAGATGCCAACATTGTCGGCATTCTTCAGGAAAATTTTCAAAAATATATAAAAATTCAAATCAAATATTTTCATATTAAGAGTTGAGATTCTCAGTATTTGTTAATCCATATTTTTATTTAAAAATGATGTTATTTTATATTACGTTAACAGAAATAACGGATACAAAAGACCAAATGTTTTATATCAAAGAGATTTCATAAATACTTTGAGGGAAAAACTTGAATACATTTTTACAAAAAGTTTTAGAAGAGGGAAATGAATAATCAGAAAAAAAAAAGAAAAGGGTGACCAGGTAATGTCTGAACATACATTGTTTATTTTTAGTCAATAACTAAATAAAAGTAAACCAATAAAGGCTATTGACTGTTCAATAAACAAGACTCAACTTTAACTACTACGTTAACTTGTTAAGAATGATGCATATCTTTGTTTTAAGCATTTTTTTTAAAATAATTTATAAGATAAAACTTTTGGTAGAATCTCGCTGTCACATTAGGTTGACCAAAATTCACTACGTGTTCAATGATAGTTAAAGTTCTTACGTTATAAAAATAAATATAACTTTAATATATTATTTTTTTAAAAATTATTAAATTTATGTTGAGATATAGACTATTGAACATCTGAATTGTTAATTTCAAATTGTTATGACTCAAAAGTTCGTATACCAAGTGAATGTGGAAACGCCACGTCGATATTACGGGATTGGATCATTGATTCGTTCAATCTTGATTCAACTAATAGGCTATTCTGTTCAATTTGGGCCTTCGTTGCTGGGTTTCCATGTTACAGACCTCATAGGGATAGGCCTTCCCTTTTTAGGCCTAATGCTTGAGAGTTGAGTCCAAACTTAACCACCCATGGCTTAACCCTTCAAGTATGCGAGCTGAATGTGAGATCCAGCCATTTCTTATAAGGATGTTTGTTTTTTTCACCATTTTAATTTTTTAATTTTTTGTTTTTGTTTTTAAATTCAGTGCAAATTTTATTTATTTAAGTTTTTAATTTCTACTTTTAGTTTTGATTTCTTTCAGTTTTGAAAAATTATGAAAATCATAAAAAGTGGTTTTTATTTTCTGTTCCTTTTTTTTATAATCTGAGTTACTATCATTTAATATATTATTCAATTATTTAAATTTT
>JANTNU010000006.1:5584298-5598074 GCA_024752395.1 Erythroxylum havanense
TCATTCCTTTTTTCTTTTCGTTTGCATTACGTTTGTGTTAAAAGTTCCACAACGGCCTACAGCTGAAGTTTCAACGGATATGCCAGTTGTACAGCAATTAAAGATTTACATGAACCCAAAGCGCTAATATGGATACGATGTGAATTGTGAAAGCACAAGGAAAATTAACAGAAAACTGATTATTATATATAATTTTCATCTTTTGTACTTCATTTGATTAATTTATGAAAAGATGTTCCAGGATCATCTATGTTCCCCAACTTCTGATAGCTAAAACACATCTAATCCCACATCAACTTCATCAAGCACTTGGAATTATTTTAACTATAACACAACAATAACCTTCAAATTTAATTTGCATTTTATTCATGCCAAATAGAAATCAAGATCATCTGATTTAGTAAAATAAGTAAAAGACCACCTTTATATATCCTTTTCCAAAGTCTACATGACCAGATTTATCTTGAATACAGCCTTATGTACTAGAAGATGGTGCAACTAGCTGAATATATTAAGACAAAACAAACCAGTGCTTCCAGTACATACCATGAACTAGCAGAGAAATGCTTACATTATGCCCAAGCAATTTAAACTAGTAGTCTCCAAATAGAAAAGGGAAACTACTGGATTTCTCCCTCCACACCAAGCTCCCCATCTTCAAGTTCCTCATAACCACCACTTCTACGGGAACCACCCCGGTGATCCCTTTTGTGCCGTTTGTGCCTGCTTTCATTATCTGATTCAGGTGTGTATGAGTGCTGCAAACGAGTGGCAGATTAAGGTAAATTTTAAACATTTTACAAGTTAACAAGAAAGACAGTTGAAGAGTAGCACCTTTTTTGACTTTTTACATTCACTTCCATGCCTGCGTGACTTTTTAGAATCCTCTTTTTCATCCTTATCAGAACTTAGATCATCAGTTGCAGTCTGATGCCGTTTCCGGTGCTTCCTAACTTTTTCCTTTTCTCTTTTCTTCTCGTCTCTATGCTTATAGCTTTCAGTTTCATCCATATTGTCACTATCTGTTTCATCCTTTTTAGTTCTTTCCTTTCCCTTTTCCTTTTCACGCTCTTTCTCTTTCTCCTTTCTCTCTTTATCTCTTCGCTTCTCTTTTTCATCTCTCTCGCTGTCCTTTTTAGCCTGCCAACAGGTAAAGCAAAGAAAGACGAAGCTTAGGACCACCTACTGCCTGAGACACAATAGTCACTGTTGAAATAACGAGTTGCTGGTCTTTGTATCATGATTTTAGTCATTTGGTTGCACTTAACACTATGTATTAAGTTACGGCTCAGTATAAAGCTGATATGAAGCCAATATTTTCAAGGCTGTTAATTCATCTTTCTCCAATTTCTTCTTTCAATCACAAATTAAACAGCACAACAAAAGAGCAATTTAAAACACAATTCAATTATGAGAGCTAGAGGTGTAGACATTTGAGAAGGTTGCCTTTTTCATACATTTGAGAAGGTTGCCTTTTTCATTTATAAGAATACAATATTAAACTATAAGAACAATGCCCCCGCCGTCCATGCATACCAAAATTAGAAACAGTAATAATTATGGTAAAACACCTTTCATGATGCTAAAAAAGTGATTCATTAATATGAGAAGGGATAATGAAATACTGTTATTTACATTTTGGTCATTATAATCAATTAAATTTATGAAGAAAATATACATACCTTTTCCTCTTCACGCTTTCTTTCCTTCTCTTTAGCCTTTTCCTGCAAATAAGCAATGTACTCCTCAAAGATCTCTCTCCTTAAACATTCTTCCCCAATTGCCCTGCAAGAGAAAAGCAATGGACGTAAAAAAATGATCAAGCAAAGGTACAAATGAGAGAGGATTTTATAAATGCTGGGAGCTGCACTACCTATATTCTTGGCTCTCTTCAACCAGTGATTTGGAATCTTCCCAATCAGAAGTTGCAGTTATTTCCTACGAGAGAAATTTTGATAAAAATTTACATGATAAACTTAAAAATCTGATCAACTACCACAAGATGATTATATTCAGCAGAATGTTCCCAAAACAGTTTTCTCTTACCTTACATGTATGTAATAGTTTTGTGAAATCATCTGCAAGGCGTTGATGCTTTTTAGCTTCCTTCTCCTCCTTCTCCTTAGATCTCTCAACCAATTCCTCGTACAAAAGCTTCAGAACACCAAATAGAATAAAACCATTATGCTAGATACAACAAACGGAAGTTATGTTAAGTTTGAATGGAATTGCATGCACATGATTGAAGCTGGCATGTTGAATAGTAACGTTCAAGTATATAGTACTATGGTTCTTATAGGAAGACGTCAACTTCCTATCCAAATTGGCTTCCAAATGACATCATGATCTCAGGCCCCGATAATGAAATTATTGAACTTGAGAAAGTTATAATGCTGACTGTCGTTTTAAATGAAAGTCAGCCACTTAAGATAGGTTAACCACAGATAACAAAATCTCCTCCACAGTCTCATAATGAATCAGTAATTTTCATATTGAAAAGTATCATCCAATCATCATCCAAGCCTATTTCATGGGGGGACTGATTTGATTTGACTTAAAGAATACCTTCAAGTTGATATCTGATATAGGAGGAGAACCGACTTCAACAGAAGCTGCAGCCTTAAATTCTTCAAATGCCCAAGTTGACAACATCATAATCTGCAAACATAAACGTTAGACACACATAAAGGACAGTATATAGAAAGGGGAAGATAGCACAAATACCTTTCCTGACTTCATCACATCCTTTACCCTAGTTTTGTCGTCATGGTACTGTTAATATCAAAAATACGTTAGACTTGCAGATCTCAACTGCTTGCAGTAAGACCAAAAAGCACACACCAAAAGTTACAAAGTTCGGCAACAACCATGTTAAAGAATGCCATAGAATTGCATGCTCAGAAAGTAACTTGTAATTTCTAAAACTAACTGTTACATTGGGAGAGGGGAAACAGGATAAGCACAGTCAGAATAAATACAGGAAAGAGGAGGAGGAAAAAACTCAAAACAGTTCATTTTACTACCAACAAAACACTAATGCAAACTTCAGGAAGTGAAGATTCATGCTTAAATATAATAGTAATTCAAAACCGAGAGACCATCATGGTCAGGATGACTGAACAATGGAAAAAGGCCCAGATAAATAATCGTATATAGTCCCTGAATATATTTACACTCTTTTGGAAACAAACCTTATGGTTACTAGTAGCACTAACTGATTTACAAAAATTAAGTTATTAGCAATAAAACAGGTGCTGAAATCTCAAATCTCCCATCTACTTCTAAGACAAAGGGAGGAAAAGCATACCATGTCTATTTAGACATCACCACAACCCAACCTCTTTCTGTACAGTTTCTGCAAGCCATACATATTTGCATGAAATAATTTCAAAAGCTTTTCGCTTAAACACTTAAAAAGTTTTTCATTTGGTTATTCAAATATTCCACTTCCTTAACATCACATCTATACAAAATTGTGACAGGAGAAGGCCAATATTTTATGTCAAATAAGTTTCTAATGCTACGACAGGATAAAAGAGGGGGTAGAGATAGAGAGAAGTATGATCCACCTTATCACCACTAATACCTAACCTAGGTAGTACATAACGTACTCTGTAATGGGAAAAAATCATAGGAAACTGGAAACAACTACATATAGAATACATGTCAGAGCTTATTGCCTGTTAACTGATCCATGACTAAGCAAACATAATCATGAAAGGGCCCAAAAACAAACAGAAACTGGAATCATATCAGGATAGTTACCTGCTTCTCTAATTCCTCAGCAACATCCTCAAACAAATCTTTTGGTGTTGAACCAGAGGTGTTAGTAGCAACAGCATGGTATTGGTCTGATTCCTTGACCTAATTACAAAAATATCAAAAGTTTACACCAAACACAGTTCCAGGCAGTCTCTTGTCCATTGTATATAATTTTTAAAAAGCAACTCTTTTTTATGTTTTCCTTAAGAATAAATCAAGAAATAACCTTCAAGCAATAGTCATGCCAGTGAGTTTTAGCTGTAAGTGACCCTGCAGCCACGTGCTCTGCCATCAATTTACGAAATCCATCACGATTTTTTCGCTCAGCTCTTCTCAATTTCTCCTTTTATGCAGCAACAGATAATCATAAGAACAAAATTCAGAACAAAATAAAAGAGCTTGCATGCAGATTCTACCTTGTGAATCTTCTTTTGTTCCTCCTCTTCTCTCTCCAAGTCACGGATATAATCCTGCACCACTAGCATCAGTATTATTTAATGTTCAAATAGAAACAGATAACGAGGCTACAGGTGAGAGAATATACCTGGTACACCAGTAGGCGGTCAAGTTTTTCAAGGTGCAAGCATCGTTCATCATCCTCCAAGCGATCTTGAATTTTCCGCCACTGGCTATTCACCTGTGATCAAAAAAACAGTTTGAGAAAGACTTCAGAGAAAACTGATTGTGAAAGAGTTGAGGAATTGAAAAACAGGAATATTTGAAGAGGACCTTAATGAAGTCGCATGATTCAAGAAATTTTCTATATTCTGCTACATGATGCTTGTGGTCCTCTGCAGCTTTTTCTTTTTCCTGCATTAAATGTGAGCATGAGCAACAGAAGACTGCTGTAGAATTTTTGCACATAAGCCCCTTGCTTCAAATAAGTACTATACATAACATCAGAGCTCAAGAGCATAGTGATTAATATATTTTTCAGTTAGATATAACAATCTTTGGTTTTTCCTCTCTACAAATTCTACATTTCTTTCCTTTTGTTTAACAGTTTGCCTTTTAGATTCTTAGTATGCACTATTTGAAGTAAATAAAGCAAGTATTTATTTCTTCCATTTCTTAGGCTGCTCAAAGAAAACTGAAATGATCATCTTACTCTTTCTTTCACTGCCCATGGAACTCTGAATCAATTAATGTACCATTCATCACAAGCCATCACTAAGAACACCACCATTTTCATTTTGTCTCCAAGGAATTACTTAAAGTTGCAAAGGAAACTTAAAAATGAAAGCCTAGGAAACAACTGTAGCAACAACAAAATCATTCCTTTGGTCCATTGATATTGAAAAGGTTGCACAGTTTTTGATCATTCATGCGGGAAAGGAACATAATCCAAACATTATGAATTCTGCCAAATGAATGCATAGAATCGATTGCCGCCCTCTTAATGCATAGAATCGATTGCCGCCCTCTTCCAAACTCGCCACCTCCCCCTATCTCTCTCCCTCGTCCAAAGTCACCTCCTCTTCCTTCTCTATCCCTCTCACCCCCTTCTCTTTGTTCTATATCTCTTTTTATATATACATATTAATATGCACAAGTCTAAGTGCGTGTCCTTTTAAAGTTCCTCTATTTCTTACAATGTGTCTTTATGTCTTCAAAATTATTAACTAATGAAAAGTATAAGTCTTTAGGTAATTAAACCACGATATTCCTTGATATTCAAATCATGTGGATAGAGCATTGGCATTCAAATTCTAACAGAAATTAATTCAGACTTAACAGGATCATTTGTTTCAAAAGAAAAAACATGAGCAAATTAAAAGCTGTACTAAGGTTTAAGGATATAGTTGAAAAGGGGAAAAAAATAAAATAAACAGTCCAAAGAGAAACTAGCACTAAGGTTTAGGGACTAAATTATGTTTTTCCATTTCTTTTCCATAAATATGAAAGAGAAACGCAAATAGTTATCATTTCTTTACCTTCCTCTCCAGCTCCACTATGTAGTTGTCAAAAAGATCCTCCCGATCCCTGGCTTTCTCAACAGACTTGAATCGTTCATCATTCTCAAACAAACTCACAGCTTTGCTGATATAAAATAATGCAGTGTTAAGATAATAAAACCTGTGCCTAGAATGGTAGCGCAGTTTCTAAAGATAGTGAAAAGAATCCCAATATAATACAGCGACATTTCAACCTCCATTTCATTGACGAAGTAAGTTCTGTTGATTCCTGAAACGAGATCAAAGTATGTAAGGCATTTTCACAAAGAGAAATATATATCCAAGGACGAACAAAGAACATTCTCAGGCGTACTAACATACTTCCAACATCTTTGAGAATTCCTCACGAGCTTTTTTCTGCCTCATTCTCCTCTCCTCAGCCTCGATTTTTTTCCTTTGACCCAAGTACTAGAATGGTACATAGCAAAGTTTATATCACAAGCTAAGGGCTATCAATATTAAATGCTTGCAAAACAAACTCCTTGAAAAAAGAGTGTACCTCATTAAATGCTTGCTTCCGTTCGCCTATTGTTTTTAATGCACCATATCGTTTGTCGTTAATGACCTCCCGCATTGTCTAAGAGGAGATATTAACATAATGAGAATCATTCAATCAGATAAATAAATGGCAGGAACCCAAAAAAATCAGGGTACCTGCTCCCAAGTCCAATCAGACCGAATGTTTGCAGATTCAAGGAGAGCTTTGAATGCACTTTTTGCCTCCTGAAGATATTAATAACAAGCAAATGATAGAAGAACCACTAAAGATGATATTTGACAAAGACATTGTCATCACAGTTTTCCAGTCAAGTAAAATCAGACAACTTTTTGAGGAGGTTTGGGGAGGCTGTTGGTTGGCAACTGATTCTATAATACCTGTTTGCTGGCAAATGCTAAAGGTTCATCATCTGAGTTTTTCTCTTCCAATGAGGCCAAATTAGCTTTTCCTGCATCAACACAACCTTTTCTTTCATTCTGCAAGCAACACATTCAACACATCAAAAAGTAATTTAGCATTTCTCTAATATGCATCCCACTTTTGAAAGGGGCAGGTAGTTAAACACGTCTCTTCCTTCTCCATCAAAAGAATTCAGTATTTACGTTCATTAGAGTTGTGTGTCAATATCCATCCCCTAATTACAACTTCCAGAGCAGCATCACAAAAACTACTCATACCTCAATATCCCGCATAGATGCTCCATCCCAAGAACTTCCAACCCCTTGGAGTGCTTTATTGTCAAAGCCACTCCTGAAATTTTTTTAACCAAGGCAAAGCAACAGTCAAAAGGGTTTCGTACAAAGCAATTTTCTGCAGAAATCACTACAAACAAACAAGGAAAAGGGTTACATACAATGACGTTGCATTAGCATTGGCTGCAGCGCTAGGAACCCCAGTACCTCCTGAAACAGAGGTTGGCAAAGCATTCATGGTCCCAGCAGGTAGTTGGACACTAGCAGCGCTTGTTAGTGCAGAATCTGCAGTAGCAATGGCTGCTGATCCACTAGCTACCATAGGGGCAGAATCCGCAACAGATACCACAGGTGTGACTGAAATTGTACTTGAAGCCACTCCAGTTAGTGGCAAAGATAGGACGGAGGCAACTGAAATTGCTGAATTAGATACCTCATCCGATGTGACAGCAACAGTTGCAGGGACTTCAGAATTAACATTTGTCACTGCTTGAGTTGCCTGAATGACAGTTTGATGAGCTTGCTCACGAGCAAACTGGAAACATGTATTAAACATGAGGTCAGAAAGGCTACAGGATGTGGAAGGGAAGTGTTAGAAAATTTATATACCTTGAGTTCATCAGGAATTGACCATTTAGATTGCTTTGTAACCTTGTTGTAGTAGTACCTGAATAAGCCATCAAGGATTAAATTACCTTGTGGAAATAAGCGAATCAAACACATAATTGTAGAATACTAAAACACACTTTTTTCCCTCGGGAGTCGTAAATTCCTTCCAAACAGTTGATGCGTCAGCCCTCTGCCACAATAACATTGATTTTCAAGTGGAGAATCTTAATTAGTAAGATAAATAATCAAGGATATCCTTGGATTAGGATACCACATATCATGTATAAATAAATGCCCACTAAAACTGAAAAAAAGAAGGCATACTTGCTTACCCAAGGTAATGATAAAGCCACATGAAAAAATCACATAAATATGAGAGGTTGTATGTCAACAGTATCAATTAAAAATTTAACAGCCATTTGCATGCTAAAAAGATCACAGAAATAATATCTAATTTCAGGTTGAAGTATAATTAGTTCTGCTGCCTCAGAAAAGCTTAAAATACCCTAAAATTCAGCAAATGGTCATCACTTGTTCCATTCATTCTGAATGTACTCCAAGAACATCCAGTAGCAGCCATAACAGCCCAAAAATTGAAATGTATGTAGAAGAAATAAGAATGCAAAACATGTAAAGTTATAATCTTCAACCAATCCCTAACCCCATAAAAATAGTTGCACCACAAAAATCTCGCAAAGCTTAGTATTAGATAACTTTTAGCCAAGGAAGAACCTGCTAACCACCCCAAGGACCTCAATATGCAAAATATAAAACAATGCTCAGAGAACAGAATTTGTTTCTGTTAAAGAACTACAAGGAAGTAGATTATGGTTAATAAAACAGCTGCAGAGTGCTCTTCCAGTGATCATCACCATCAAAAACAAGGCAGAAAAAGAACCAAAGCATGCAAAGCTATTCTTAACAGAAAACAGAATTAACAGGACCCACAAAGCACTTAATGAGTAAGTTAAGGTTGATACCAGGGAAATATGGGATGGACAGAGTAGAATAGCAGAAGACTTGTAAAATACAATGGTTGACACCTGGTGCAACATATAGTATCTAAGAAGTAACACGGAAATGGAACAAGATATGAGAGTTGGATGCAAATTCAAAATTTACAACTCTTTCCTTTTAATCTGGGACAAAGACAACCAACCACAGCGTTTCATTCTCTTTCTATAACTTCAGTACAGAACAATGCAACATAGTATTGTTTACTCAAGTCAGTTAAAAGTATGTGTCAACCAGATTTTCCATAATAAACTCTCCCTAAGTGACAAAGAAAATGAAGAAAACAAAATATTTTCTGTCACCAGAAAGTGAAAGCCTGCCTCACAATGAGCATAGAGATCAGTTGCTAAAGTTCTCCAACTTGCCATCACATCTACCGACCAGTAAAACACAAATGCAAAGAAAAACAAAACTCAAATAAAACAGTATCAATAATTGAAGAATGATTATTGTTGAAATCAAGGAGTTCCTAACCCAAAATTTGATGATACAAAATATTCATAATTGACGTGTATATTAATATAAGAAAGTAGAATGTCAAGGAAAATATTGTTAATGAAATAAAGCCATGATGAAAAGCATTGAAAAGTTGTGAATAACAAGTTTATTACATAGATTGATTATTATGGAAGGCATGGAGTTAAGAAATTCAAAATTTTTGAAGCAAAGATGAAGTTTATGAAAATCCCAAAATAGTCAACTGGGAAGGCAGTCAACCAGAAGAAGAAAATATGAAGCTAAACAACAGGATGGCCATTAATCGATCTAATTAGTGGTCCATGCACGTTGATAAGGAAAGCATAATCCGAGGGGATTGGAGAGAATAAGTTGACAGTCCAGCCTAGTTGATTGACCAAGTTGGACAATCAATCGATCAAATCCTAACAGAATAGACCCCAAAACTATTTTAGACATTAAACTAACTCACTCCAATTAAATGATGATTGCATAAAAAGGTGTAAATGGTTGACCAACTGGATCAGTAGACTGATGATTAACTAGATACGTGTATAACGGCCATATTTTGATAAATATGGAAGGGCATGATTTACACAATGGCCCATTGATGAGAAAATGCATAAATACCCAACCTTGGAGCTAGAGAGAGCAAGAATTAGAGAAAAAGGCCCAGAGGATAGAGAAAGACAAAACAAGGGGAAAAAATAAAATCATTCTTACGATGTGAGAATAGATAGGCTTATTGATAGCTAGAGTCAAAGAACTTATGGTATAGTTGGCTTGATCAGTAGTTATTTATCCAAGGAGTTTCTGGATATGATTTTTAGTGACTCATTAGTATTTATTGAAGTTATCATAGTAGTATCCTTCCACCCATCAAAAAAAGGTTGTATAGTGGATTCGTGTCTCTAAATTTAGTTTAGACAGTGGATATAGGTCTAATGCAGATTGAACCACTATAGAATTGATATTATCTCTCTCCCTATCTCTTAATTATTATGTCTGATTGAATTGGTTAGTTGAGATTCATCAAATTGCATCATCTTAAGAATTACATCCACATATGAACTCTAGGTGTTTGATAAATTTCCAAAAAGACTTAAGCACTCAATTCATCCTCCTCTTGGGTGCCTTTAGGACTAACAATTATATTACAACATGCACAAACTGGAGCACAATTCTAAACAAATAACAAGCAATGCTAGAAAAGGGCATGTAAGGCAGATAGCAAAAGCACTATGTTAACTGGAAATGAATCATATAGAAAATGGCTAACCTCAACTGGTGACATCAGTTCAAATGGCTTCTCCCAACTAGACTGTTTTGTTTTCTTGTTGTAATAGTATCTAGCAAAACAAATCTATTCATAAGATCTCAAGTATTGCAACAAATCAAATGAATGATTCCAATGATATTACCATAACCCAGATGATAGAACTTGGTTGGGTTATGAATTGTTATATAAAGACTTTTGTGCAATAGATAAGCTAAGATTGTAGGATTCAAGAACTTGAAGACTGACAATAACACTTATAACAAGAACGTACCTCCTCCCGTCTGCAGCTGTATGCTCTTGCCAATCAGATGAAGACTGTTGAGAAAAGTTTGGGATGTTTATTGCCTGTAACAGAAAAAGGAAAAGAGTTCCAAAATCAATATCCCGTTTATTATAGGTGAGAGATAATTAACATAATGATTCTTAATGCAAGTACAAGGGGTAATACTGATCCCAACGTCAAGAAGTAAATCAAATCCCACCGAAAATGGCTATATAATTGCCTTCCTCATAAGAGTAAATCAAAAGCTAAAGAAAAAAACAAATGATAACATCTCTGGTATAATGTGCAAAAACAAAAGAAACTTCTTAATTCATACGTTCAGCTAAACTGACAATTAAAAAGAAGCATCACGTATTGCAATGATAAAAACAGGCTACTTTCAATTCACAAAGCAACAGCATGGAAACAATGTAAAAAAATTAACTTCCCGAGAAGCTCAATACTTTCAGGTCATGAGAATCAGGAACTTCAACAATATATCTTCTGTAATTTAAGCACAAACTTCATTATCATGAACATTCTGAGTAAAAATGACTTAATAACCAACTATCCAATAAACTTAAAAAGGCATAACTACAAAAGGTCCTTGACCATGAATCAATATAATTGGCATAGTGAAAAATATGATGACTCATCAATGAAAAGAAATTTTCTCACATCCTCGACAGTACAGTAAACAAGTAGATAGCAATAAATATATTTAACCATGAAAAATAGGCACAATATGATTGGAAAAGAAAAAGCAGAATAAACACTCACTGGATCAGAGGAAGAAGATACTGAAGGTTGCTGTCCAGCATGTTGAACAGGCACAACAGTTGATGCACCATGACTTCCAGATGACAACCAAGGTTGCACCCCTACAGATACTACAGGCGCATGTCCTTGAGACATAGGCTGGAATTGTGACAATGTATTGGCATTGTTCTGTGGCTGGCCAAAATTTGATGGTGCATACTGAAATAATGTACTTCAAAAGTAAGTGCAAACTGTGTTCCAGAAAATGTGGAAGACAAATTGAGTGAGTATTTGGAATGAATATCTTACGCTATAAGAAGAAGAGTGAGGAATTCCAGGTGCTCCCATATGCAGGGTAGTAGGCTGTGCTTGTGGTGAGCCGGATGTAAGAGGTCGATTTGGTTGACCGTATGGCAGAGCTACAGCCTGAGATGAAGGCATAGCAGCACCAGGTTGACTTGGCCACAGTGGTAGTTGCTGCACTGGTTGAGAATATTGCAACTGTTGACTTTGAACAGCATGTGTCCCGACATTAGAAGCAGGCATGACTTGTCCAACAGGCCGAAACTGTTGAGAACCTGGTGGAATGAATGGTTGTCCCTGCTGCATTGGAATCATTGGTCGTAACTGCAAGAAGATTTATATATAGTACCAACGAAAAGTTTTAACAAATTTAACAGAAGAAAAGATAACATAAGAAAAATAGTTTGCATAGGTAAGGGAGAAGCAAAAGTTTGGGGACCCAAGGATCCAACTGCAGAAGGCTGGATTGGAAAGAGGAGAAGATTAAGACATTATTTCAATTGAAAAGATCTTTGAACAAGCATAGAATAAATAGAGATTCATAAACAAAGAACAACCAAGCGAAAAGAAACAAGAAATCAAAAAGAAGAAAATATTTTACTACTAATGAGAGTCAAAATTCCAATGTGATAACAATTTAAAGCAAGACCAATAGGTTCCTATTTAGATATAACTTCTGTGACCCAACGATTTCAATATTATTAGCCATTCCAGCACACACACACCAAGCTACTAACAGCTGCAGACATTAACACGCCATTACCGAGAACTTCTCACATAGAGCAGCAAGACTTCAAACTGCAACCAAACAAAACGAAGAAAGTACACACATTGTCCTGACCCATTAGAAGTATTCGATTAAGAAAATTGAATTGCTCACTAACTTGTCAATTCTTGCTTGTAATTTTCCAAACCATCAAACAAAAGGTTGCAAATACGGCAAGAAAACAATAGAGAAGAGCGATAAAGATATATCGTCACTTACAATTAGTAATTGCCCAAAGAGACTGAAGAAGAAGATTAAACGAGATCTACCTGAGTCAGTCCCGGTGCTTAGGGTTTAAGACCCAATAAGAAAAAAATAGATAACTGGCAAACAGATTTTATTTCGCTGGTAATTTGCATTTTGAGAAAGATAATTACATGAGTTGCTTTCTTAATTTAAACGGCACATCGATTCCGATTGAATTTAGGATAAAAATCTTTATTTATGATTTAAATTCATATTAAAAAAACAACTTTAAAAGTTTATTAAATAAATGTATTATTACATCATAATTACAATAAATTTTATTATATCACAATACTGTCAATTATAAAACAACAAAAGATTATATTTAAATATTTTTAATATTAGAATATATCTTTAATTGTAACATCCCGTCACCGATAGGATGGGTACAGTTCGCCTCATACGTAATCGGTATCCGTATTTTGTATATGCATTCATAGCCTCTACATGATTGATAAATGTTCAGCATTGCACAAGTATATGTATGTACATGCATGTATGATAGATTTTCGACCTAACTGTGAAATTGGAAATTTTGTGATTCAGGTTAATTGTACTTTGATTTGTGAATTGGAGTATTAAATTGAATTTAGAAATTGACAATTGGAAATTCGAGTATGGGATTAGAGGTTTGCTAATTTTGAGAATTTATGGGAATTTTTCTGGAATTTTTGGAGTATTAGGCTCGGACCGAAAAAATAGCTTAGTGATTGATTAATTGTGATTCCGGTTCCGAATTTGATTGACAATTGATATGAGGTAATTTAAATTATGATTTGAGAAATTAAGGTATAAATCATTGGAATTCGGGAGAAATTAGAATTTGAAATTGGATCGAGGTTGTTTGGATTGGACTTGTAGCAATTAATTGCCAAACAAGCCTTAATCTCCTTAGTATATAAATCTATGCTTTTGAAAACTTGATCCACGATGCTTACCCTATTCCCTTGAGAGAAATTGCTTTGTTCTTCTTCTTATTTGCGTGGATTTCATCTTGGAACTGCTTCTTGTTTCCTTCTTGCAAATTTCTTCCTCCTTCATCCTTGAATCTATCCTTGAGTTTGGTGTTGGTAAAGATGGAGATGGGTTTTGTTTTGGAGAAACCGTGGATGTGTTTAGCTTGAGGATTTGAGGATTTGAGTGCTTTGTGAAGGATTAAAGGCTTTAATTAAGT
>JANTNU010000006.1:5613617-5636516 GCA_024752395.1 Erythroxylum havanense
AAGACTATTTATATCTTGAGGATCATCATGTGTGACCTTCGAAACTCCAGGCTTGAGCTCCCATGAAAAGGGCACATTTGCCTTATTGCGACTCATTTTAGTAGCGGGTAGGATTTAATGTATATGGAACTTGTATAAATACACTGCAAAGCTATTCGTTTCACGTGCTTTATGCCTTCTAACTGCCTCTATAATTTTCTTGGCTACACAAGAAATTCAATGGCTTACGTAATTTAGTTCAAAGATGAGGAAATGCACAAGGCCCTTTTTCAGTTATGACACGTCTTATCAGTCAACTAATAAAAAATCGTAGTGAAGTTGCCAAGGAAGTTACACGGACTAAACCCACAAACTTGGTATGCTACGGGTCAAATATAAAGTATCGTGACCATCAAATACAAACTTGTTGATATGGAAATTATGTTTTTACTTTTAATTTATTGACAGGGTTAATTATCAAAAAAATTTAAATTTTTGTTAAAATTTTAATTCTAGTATGACATTTAAAAAATAGCAATAAAATATTCAAATTATTTTTTTTTCAAATTTTGCTCAAACTTAAAAAAGTGGTAATAAAATGTTTAAATTTTCAATTTTCTTCAATTCCAGCCCGACATTATCTATTGTTCTCCTAATGCCTTCAGTCTTTTATTTTCTGCTTATTCTACTGATGCCCCAAACTACTATTGTATTATAGCATACTGCACTAATAAGCTCTTCGTTTTTAGTTCGTTCTCCTAGTGACTTTAGTATAAGGGCGTCAGGACTGTATAATAAGAAATCGAAAGGTGAGGGCGTTGAGAGAACAAACTAAAAATGGAGAGAAAAATTAAAATCAAAACGTAAAGTCATCAGAGTTATATAATATAATTTAAGTCATTTTTAAACAACGACATCATTTTAATTATGTGATTAACTGACATCGTTTCATTAATAGTCATTTATTGTGTTAATTTTAGCTGATGTGTATTAATAGTTAAAGTTTATGACACAAGTGACAAGATTCGTCAGCAAACTTAACGGAAACAATAATGTCGGGCTATAATTGAAAATAATTAAAGATTTGAGTATTTTATTATTACATTTTAAAATTCGGGCTAGAATTAAAAACTTAAAAAATTGAACATTTTATTGCTGCATTTTAAAGTTCAACCATAATTGAAAAATTGATAAAATTTTGAACTTCTTTTAGTAATTAAGTCTTATTGATTTGCAATACTTCTATCTTTTGCGTTACAATAAAATCATGAAAGTGAATTATTTAAATTTTTATTTACAGTGAAACTCAGACTTCAATCTCTGCTTAACTTCATTCTTGCTGACATTTGCGTGTTACATAATGTATTCGCCAACTTTTATACCGATAGTACAACATTCTCGTATGGATATAATCCCTTGGAGTAGGTCCATTCTTCGTCTTCGTGTAAACAAAAAAATAAAAATAAAACATGGAAACGCCATAGTTTTTGGCCCCTTACCTATAAAACATGGAAACGCCATAGTTTTTGTATCATTGCGCACGTTAGTAACTTAAAAACCATATCCCAGTGGAGATCCCGGTATGGCCGGAAACAGTTTAAAGGTAAGTTGTTACAAGGCCATGATACCCCCATACTGCTTTTGAAGAAATTGAATTTATTACACCATAGATAGATGTTACAGACAAATCGGAGCTATCTAAGAAACTATAAGCAGAGTTACAATACAAGGTTTATACATTTACACAATTGAGGTGATCACAGGTACCATATATTGTTAAACTCTGTCCTTGAAAATGCTGATGTGTTGATCCTAAGCTATATATTCTTGGAAGACTCTTCTGATTCTCTCATCCCAAATTGCAGCCACACTAAATGTCAATGCAATTCAAAAGCACCGCCTGATAGTGTTGATCGGATGTTTAATGGTAGAGCACCTGTTAGTTATTTCATTCCAGGTATTCGAGTCATTGGATACTTGGCAATCTTGTAGAAGTTGCCTCCAGATCTTCCTACTAATTAAACTCACAGTGAAAGAAGAGAAGTGACGGATTTTTTTCAGCTTCTTTGTACAGGATGCACCAGTTAGGCAATTGTATGAATCTGCATAGCTTGTCAAGTGTTGAAAATTTGAATTTCATAGCCATCCATGTGACGCTGGAATCTCGAGGATTAAGATGTTTATGTCACACCACACCCCCTCCTTTGACAAGAGAGGCTTCTTGACAAAACCTAGTTCGTAATCGACAACATTGTAGCTTTCAACTTTGCAATGTATTGTTAACATGTAACGGTCTATGAAGCCCATCAGCCGACGACAAGCTGCGTATGGATAATTTATAATGATCCTGTGAAGCCAGTTAAAGTTAAAATTTAATTTTAACAACAATGTTATTTCAGGAATTGTGCCAGAGAATTGGCGTCGACTGTTCCGGGGATACAGGGACTTCCTTTACTTGTTTGGTAGGCCTTGGATTACGTGGAAATAAATCTTTCACGATCAAACTTCCCTGTTTTCAGAAATGACATTTGATGCTTGAGACAGAAAGCCGCTAGTAAAAATTTTGATTCTTCTTCTGTCTTGCATATTTTCGTAGACCATAGCGTAGTTTCGTAGACCTAGACTTCAAATATAGAACAAGGTTTGCAGATTCGAGACGCATACTCATCAAGATTCGTGGAAATGCTGAGGAGAAACACTTATCCTCGAAGCAGCCATTAATTCTTTGTCAATGGGCATACAGAATTATCAACTCGAGATTATTTATAACTTGGAATGTCCTCCCAAGGCAACTGTACGATTATGACTTGGTATAATTTTGTTTGCAAATAGGTTATTAGTAATCAACTAATATAATTGGCTCAAGCTGTTATAATACAGAACACGTTTTTCAACATTTAACGTATTATCAAAATCAAACTCCGTCTGTTAAAATATGTTTATTGTAAATATGTTTATTGTAATTTCAAGGCGTAGATGAGTTAGTAAGGGGCTCTTCTGGCTTAAACGAGATTGTGGGTTCAAATCGTCCTCATGTATGTAGTCGTTTAAAACTTGAGACTAGAGCTTTACTTCCCGCAAAGAATCTACTCGGCTCGAGCAGGGATTAGTCCGAAAATAGATGCTTAAAGGTGTCTTCCTATAGTTGAGACCCTTTTAAGATACCTCGCGGGTAACCAAAAAAAGTTTAATGTCTTGTTATAATATTATATTCGTGTATATTATTGTCCTGTTACAATTGTTCTTTAATATTTCTTATTTAACTATATTCACGTATGAAAAACCTAAAACTCATTAAAATTTGAATTGAATGGAAATTAAACGGTCATTAGGTTTCTATCTGAATTTGAGAAATATGACATTAGATGTCAAAAATACTGACATTCCGTGATGTTTACAAAAAGGTCACTGAAAGTTTGGACAAATAGTGATGTTTTTAAAAAACATCGCAGAATCTCTAACATTCCACGATATTTTTAAAAAATGTCTTTCCACGTTTTTAAAACGTCACAGAATGTCCAAATACGTCATAAAATGTATTCTACGACGCTTTAAAAAACGTCACAAAAAACGTCGCGGAAAAAATTTCTGCGAAGTTTTATGAAAAACGTCACAGAAAATATTGACATTCCATGACGTTCATAAAAATGTTACTGAAAGTTTAGACAATTCACGACGTTTTTAAAAAATATCGCAAAATCTCTAACATTATGTGACGTTTTTAAAAAACATCGCGGATTGTCTTATATTTTGGGACATTTTTTAGGAAACGTCGCGAAAGATATTACGCGACATTTCTATTATTTGTATTATTTTTTTCATTTTTTTGAAAATCATATAAAATTAATAAAATTTAATTTTAATAAGTATTTTTAAAATACAATTTTTAAATCTTATCTATTTAATAACTATTCAATATTATTTATAAATTTTATTTATTTAATAATTCTTTAATTTTTTTAATATATCATTAATTTTAATAATCATTCATGTATCACAAAAATTTCATACTTGCAAACAATGTATTATTTAATTGCAATTCGCAAACATATCATAATACATTAATTAATATCAAAGTACACTAATTATAATTCGTAAACATATCATAATACACTAATTAATCTGAAGGTTCATCTATATCTGCACATAGAACTTCAATTCCTTTGGGTTGTTGAAATGATAAATCATTCTATAAGCATATATGTCATGATGGAAGTGCATACTAACAAGCTTGAAATTATTGGTTTGGAAATTATTTAAAGATCAAAAGGGTTGATTATTTTGACAAGAAGAAAAATATAGATATGATATGTATGTTGGAGATGTGTAGGTACTACAGGTGGATCACGTGCTTCGTCTTCATGCCCTGGATAGACATTATTATAATTGGAATCTAATGATTTTGGAACTTCAAATCCCACTACAGTTGCTTCTTCCTGCAGAAGACTTCAATAATGAAGCTCCCATTTGATTTCATCAGCCAAATAAATACCAAGCTTCACTTACATAATCTTCTCTGCATCGGTTGCTCATCTTCTAAATGGACAAGGTTCGTTAAGAGCAAAAGATCATCAAGTTGGCAACACTGATGAACCTGAAATAAACAAGATTTTGTCCTCCCATAAACTTCCAAAGATTAGGCAGCCATATCCATAAATATTATTAGTTCTTTGATGTTTAAAACCTGGGCTGCAATTTATTTGATTAGGGGAGAGGTGACAACTAAAATAAGGTTGAGCGATGATTAACCTGGCATTGATTTGGGGAAAACAATATGTCTATAAACTAAATAAGCAATCGCAAAATGAAAAATATTAAAGAAATCGTCATCAAATTATGACAATACACCAGTAAAGAGACGCCAAAATGTTCCCAATTCACTCATAGTAGATCAGCATTAGACTGTAATAATCCACAAAAACGTTCAAAAGACACAAACCAAGAACTTAACTAGTTAAGAAATCAGTTTAAGACATGCTAGAGAAAATCAGCTAGTAGAGTGATGGTATGCAATGACTAAAGCAAGGAAAAAAGCAACACGCTCAGTTAACCTACAAGTGATTAATGAATTAAATCAAACCAGAAGCAAGCAGTATTAACTAGAGAGTTGTGCACTTAATTCACTTCTTTACAACAATCATAACACTAGCACTTATTCCACAAAAGTGATTCTCTATTTCAAATATATTAGGAAGTTGGTATTTAAACACTTACAATGCCACAGTCATCTGTTTCAATGTCCCAAATCTAGTGAAAAACAGTTTCACCAAAAGAGAAAAGATGGAATTACCAATCATAGCTCCTTGCTCATGTACAAGGACAACAAGATCTCTAAATATCTCATTCACTTCACCAATCTGCTGCTGAATTTTTTGTATTGCTTGATCCCTTTCTTCGATATCTGTACAGGAAGAGCCAGACAATTAATGAAAACTTCTAATAATAAATAAAAAATGCTATAACAAGAATAAAAAGTGTATGGATGACACCCAAAATCCATTATGAGATAACAAATAAGGAAAAGCTCAGCTATATCCAATCAAAAGAAGCCAGCAAAATGACTGAGCTCAACTGATTAGTTTAGTTAATGCAACCCTATGTACTGTGTACTAATTCATTTTCCCAAAGAAAAGCCGCATAAGTCCACTTTCTCAGTGAATAAAACAAGAAACAATTAATAAAATTAACACTAAAATTAAACGGCTTGCTGAAGTGAACTGAACATAAAATAACCAATTGAAATTATCGCAAAAAAAAACAACATCAAGCTTCGCAAACAAATGGATCTAAACAATAGAACCTAATTTAATGCCTTCCATCTGCAAGCGTTTACCATAATCTAGTAGTTTATACTCACACAAGGTTTTGTATTGTTCTTAAGGGTTGACATCTTCCAGCATAAATAGTGGATAGTCTTGAAGTTCAACGTTAAAATTCTGAAGAATAATGTGCTGGTTGAATTTTCTGATGTTTCTTATCATTTTCATTCTTTATAAAGTTTATTTTCAGTTTCTGTAATTGGTGTTGATGTTCCAGGAAGGTAGAAAATTACTGTAATATCATATGGTAGAATAGAATGCTTCATCTTGACAATAACCAGATTGTTTCTTTACTGTGAGTTCTTTAGAAAATTATCGTGCACGAGGAAACTCTATGAACTAAAATTTATAAACTTCAGGTTGGAATGCAAACACTTATTTATGTTCCTGATGCATCAAACTGAAAGAAGAAATTTTGGAGGAAGATATCTGGAGATTCAAGAACTACATACCTGTAACTTGGTAGTTGCACACAATAGAAGAGACAGAGAACAAATACAGAGCAAGATAAAAGGCCATTGAAGAACAGGAAGACAGAGCATACTCTGGAAGTTCATCAAGCCTCTCCCTCAAGAGTTGTACTTGAGCAACATAAGGTGATTGCACAGCAATTGCTTTTGCTCCAACATCTGCAAAGTTGATTCAGCAAACGAAGGAACATATCAATCTTAGTCCAAAATTGTCGAGAATGGAAAGATTAAAGATTACATTGTCCATATCATAGACAAACATCTAGGATTAGTTATGTCACATCCGAGATACACAAGTTGTGCAGGAAAGGGTTTAACCAGGGGACTAGAAGAGAAGCTACAAAATCGTCTTTGCAAAAAGCTCATTCCAAATCAACACGTCATTTTTGTTATTTTTGTAGAGGAACTCGGATTCTTCAACAATAAGAGGTGATTATTAAGAAATAACAAAACAGAAAAAGAAATACCATCAAACGTATGTTGCGAAAACTCTCCTGGTTATTGCTCATATTGAAAGCACGATCCCTCTTGGAACAAATCTCGCGTCTCTGAAGCTTCTTAATAGTGTTTACAAATCCATCTACACGAGGCCTTTTCTTGGCCAAGATCCTCCTTCCAAAACAAGGCCTAGGGCTCGCTGATATCCTCCTTCCTTCGAATATCATCTTACCAAAAGTTCAGAAACAAAAAATGAAAAATCAAACTTAGCTGCGAACTAACAAGCCTGTTGATCTCTCTCTCTCTCTCTCTCTCTAGTTGATTGTGTGCTTAGGATCATTGAGAGCATATGAAATAGGAAATGTTGGGATGTAAACCCTAACCCTAGTCTGAAGTGAGAGAAGAGGAGCATAGAAGAGATAGGAGATTAAAAGATTAACAGCCTGTTTGGAAGAGGATGAATTGAATTCAATTCATCTGTTTGGAAGTTAAAAAACAGCGTGAATTGAATTCGTGCATGGGTTTGAAACCCATTCTATGAACAAATTCAATTCACGTTTGAAATCACGTGAATTGAACCCCAAAAGCTCTCCCCTCTGTTTTTAACTCACAAACCCAATATTACCCATTGTTTCAACCCTACACCAGACGAGTGGAACTCTCTTCTCCCAACAGCAACTCACACACCACCAGGCGCTACTCTTCTTCCAACAGCAACGCATGCATCACCAGCAACGTCCACGCAACAGCTTTTTCCTCTCTCAATTTTGCTCTTATCTATTAGAGGTATTATTCCTCTGTCTTTTAACTTTGTTTTGTTTGTGTTCATGGACAACTCTGATCTCTGTAATTGCTTTGCGAATTGTAAGTATTGTTGTGGCTTGAGCTGATCTAAGATAAGATTTTGCTTTGTTCTTCTCACGTTTTTCTTGTAATTTCTTGTTTTGCATACTTGTTTCGTAGATGCAGATGTAATTGTTGTTGCGTATTGTAAAATCTTGATTCTTCATGTGTATTGGATTTTCTGAACAAGCTCTATTTATGGGTTTTGTTGCGTTTGCTACAATACCTGTTCTACTGTAATATTAGAATATGAACTTTTATAACCATTCAGAAGAGACTCTATCTCTGTCTCATGTTTTGGTTCGATATTTGCCACTGCTGCTCTTAGCTCCTGCAAACGCAAACTAACCAGGTTCTTCTTAGCTTCATTTCTGTGATACTACCATGCTTTTGGGTTGTTTCTTCTTTTTCTCTTCTGGGTTTATTTTGTTTATAGAATAATTGCCAGTAGTTTTCTCTGCATTTCTCTGATGTGCAAGTTCATTTTCTGGCAAATTGCATAGTGCATTAAAAAGTCAAAGAGCATAATTTTTGAGGGGATAATAGTTGACTGGAATCAAGTTACTTGACACTTGAAAACATTCATCAGTATTTCCTTGTTTTCTTATTTCATTTGCTTGGATTCTGATAAGTCAGCAGTTGTTCATGATGCATACAATAATTCGTGACTTTTTTCACATGTAACCCCCACAACTGGTCTGTCTCTTGGGGACTAATGTTTGAGAAAAAGAAATGAGATAGCTGCGGCTTCATACTTTAATCATGTGACATGCCACCAACAATGTCAAGTACATGGGCATAGTTAAAACATATATGTAGTTCAGCACACAAAATGATTTTTCAATGCTATAAGCTCCACTTTTGCCTTCTTTAGCTTCAGTCTAGAATAGATACTGCTTACACACCAAGTCTTCAATCGGTAATTAGCTTGCACCATATAAAAGTTTATGTTCTACCTTTGGGAGCACCACTTGTCAAATTCACCTAGTGTCTAAGTGTCAGTATATCACCTAGTGTCCATGTTACGTTATCATTGAAGTGCCCCTTTAATAGTAATTATAACTACACCTACAGCAACAGTTTAAATTAATTAGAAACGAGAAGAAGCACTACCCAATTTGGCTAATTGATCTATATACAAAGTCTGGAATATATGTATTTGATATTAAGCCATCTTTCCCATACAAAATGTGAAGGATTGACAACTTACAATAGCATGCCTCCAATTGATAGGTATAATTCTGCAAAGCCAACACATAAAAAGTGGCGGACATTGATTGAAGACCTATTGAGACAGCTTATAAAATAGAATGCATGAAGCAAATGGAACATAAAATGGTAGTTAATTTTTGTTGTATGGCGCTAAACTTGGGCAATCAACAGATTTACATATTTTACCGAAAACATCACAGTTTGAGTTGATGTAGGACTGATATTTCATACTTAAAAAATGATCTTCTATATCACTGGTGCAATGTCATTCCCATACTTGCAAAAGTCACTAGTGCAATGTCATTCACTCTTATCCCTTAACATTTTCATTGCTAAAGATAGAGATTACTATATATTTATTAATCACCCTAGTTTTGCTTTTAAAATTGGTATAAGAAAAACCTTTGATTTTATCTTAATAAAATTTCTCCAACTCATGGTCCAAACCAGTATATGCATTATCCAAAAAAAAATTTCAGAACTTATAGAAGTGATCCATCTTTCTAGATGATTATTATGATGAATAACATTCTCTTATGCATTTATACAATTCGTGGTTTCATTGAAAATTTGAAGCTGTTTTGTTTCCTTCCTTTCTTTTTGAAGATGTGAATGTGTCATAGGAGTAAGAATTGATATGTCAATGTTTTTCTACTTGTGTTGTGACAATAAATAAAATTTAAATGCAGGCGATATGAGAGGATTTGAAAGAAATGCTCTACTTGCTATGGTAGCTTATGCCGGTTATTTGGTTTGCTTGAGACATATATATCAATATATGTGTCGAGCTAATAGACAACTAGTGCATCCAAACAAAGGTCAAAGAGAAATTGTACGTCATGAATTACTAACCGCAATAGAGACACATTATAATGCACGTAGCATTTTACGCATGAATTATGATGCATTTATTTGCTTATTTTGTATTTTGACATAGTTTCTCGCATTTTGATTGATAGGCTAACGAAAAGGTGAAACATATTCGAGGGAAGCCTTTACTTAATTTGGACCTTGTTCGCGAGATCTATGAGAAAGATAGAGCTACTGGATCTGAAGCTGAAACTGCAAAGGAGAAGGTTCAAAGATGGGAGAAGGAAAGGTGTGATATGAATATTGACGACATTGATAATATGCAAGCAAAAAATGAGGTTCATTTAGAGAGTTTTTATCCATTTGGGAGCGAGAGTACTCCAACAACACTGACTCCTCAAGCTCCCTCATCATCAACACCTTCAGTGTCAAAACCATCCTACACGGGTAAGAAAAGAAAAGCACGAGTAGATGATCAAATTATGTCGGAATTACAAGTTATGTCTAATGCAATGAAAGAAATTGCACAAGCTATTGTAGCCACAAACGAAGCTATTGTAGCCACAAACCCTCGTGTTAGAAGAGAGGAGGAAATATTTGACGCAATGAAAGAATTAGGATTGGAAGGGCGTGCTCTCTTGGATGCAGTTACTTGGCTTGTACAACATCCTAACTTTATTGGTATGTTTTTTGCATGTCCAATTGAACTACGTTTAGAATGGTTGTCTATGCAGATGGGCTGATGTTAGGTTTTTATAGCTTGCTCTATTTAAGTGTGGAACTTTATGAATGATGTAACTTGCTCTATGTAAGCATGACTGTTTTTTATTTAGTTTTCTGATGTAACGATCTTATGTATCCTTATCACTGGAAGACATGTTAAAACTGTTGGGTCCCGTTTTCGAAGCTTAACATTTGGAAGTCAAAAACAACATGGAGGACTCATTTCTCATAAATTATAGAGCGTAATTGGGAAACTTACAATTGGAATTTCAGTCCGAATTCTTCATAACATTTGTTCCCCATTGTCTTAGATTTCTAAAGATACCAAAAACACTCAATTTGGTTCAGAAATAAAGAAGTTATGGCTAAAACACCTTCAGCTCTTACTAATACGAGACTGAACACTATACCCAACTTCGCTTTAGAAATTGAAAATCTTAGGGGCTGAATTGAAATTCAAGTCCTTCAGAATAGTTGTAGATCCATGTCTTTAGTTTATTTTTCAACAAGAATCAACTCAATTGGATCTTTACAGATCAAAATATTGCTAAAATACTGAAACAAGTTTAGAAAAAATATCCAACTTATACACTTCTAACCGATGCTCTCACTTTGATTTAATCAATCTTTTTCAAATTAATATCAAAGCCTACAAATTTTTATGGAAAGGTAGAGGAATGTCTTAGGAATCCAGCGCTTCAAAAATCAGGTCAATCGAAGTTTAGATAAAAAAGTTATGACCAAAAGAGTGGAGAGAGGTCAGGTCTAGTCGCGAGGCGACCAAGTCGCTTCCCCGCGACCTACGACCTCTCCGACTACCTAACTTCTAAACCCTATAGCTTTTGATTTAGAACTCCAAATTTTACAATTTTGGTATCAATGGAAAGCTAAAAGAAAGATCTACAACTTTTATGAAAAATTCAAAAGCAAATTCTACCCCTATAAGGGTCAAAATTTCACATCAATGTGACTGTCTTGAAAGTTCCATCCTAAACAACATCACAACTTCTAATAATCATAACTTTCAACTCCAATGTCCAAAAATTACATACTATATACCATTGGAAAGATAAAAAGATAAGTTACAACTTTTATGAAGACAACTTTGGCTAATTCTCTCTAGATCAACACAAAAGAACTACTGTTCGTTCATGCATTTTTCGCTTCTAAATTATAATAGTTTTCTATTATTTTCATAACTCGGTCTAGCCTTATATCATTTGCAATTAATTTTTTTCTTTTTATTTTAATAATAAACTTTTTTGATGAATGAAATTGATGTTTATAAATTGTTCTATGTAAGTGTGAATGTTTATTAGTTGATAACAATATTTTTTAGTGAGGAATAAATGTGTCATATGAAATAACTGAATTCAATTATAGTATTATTGGATTTGTTTCAAACAGTTTAATCGAATTCAATTATAATATTATTGGTTTTTTTCCAAAAAATGTAATTGAATTCAATTATAATATTACAGGATTTGTTCCAAATAGTGTAATTGAATTCAATTCTAATATTACTGGATTTGCTCCAAACTGTGTAAATTGAATTCAATTCCACTTTCATTAATATAATTGAATTCAATTCGTTAATGAATTCAATTCGAAGGTTTCCAAATGGGCTATAAAAGGGGAAATAGAAACAACAAACAGTGGAGAGGGTCTCTCGTATTACTGGGTTTGGGGCTCGCTTTCCCTAATCTTTTAAGCAGTGGATAGGGTCTTTGCGATGTTTTATTTAGTAAAATGCCGTGATTTCTATTTCGTGATGTTTTATTGACAAAATATCACAAAAAGTGTTATAAATCAGAAAATTTGAACTTTTTGGGTCATTTTTTATATGTCACGAAAGTCTTCACAATCTGCGAAGTAAATGTCACAGATTGTCTTATTTTCTTGTACTGTTTGTTGGTCATTAGATGAAAATGAAACAAGGGTTAATTACGTGTCCTTATTTTTATTTTTAATTAAATATAGTTGTAATGAATTCACATAAAAATAATTCATAATCAACATAATAATAATAAAAGCGACAAAACTAATATATATTGGTACAATCAAATAACCTTTCAGCTTACATCTATTCTTTAAGTTCTAATTGGGAGTTCACTCTCTTTTTCATTTAATAGAGTAATACCAATTTTGCATGCAATATTTTCTTTGTTACAAGTAAAGAAGAACTTTTGCAATTATCTTACTTTGTTATCGGTGAAGAGTAATCATTTATAAATATTGTTAGGGGTCAAAGAGTAACTCTTCTAAAGCATACCTCAAACAATTCCCCAACTTGCAACAATGCATAACTATACAACTTAAAACACCTTTATGTTTGTCACATGAATAAACGAAAGTTCAAATTATGTTATGCAATACATATATGCTCTCTTTAGCTCCTCTAAGTCTCTTATAAACTCTATAGTATGCCAAGGATTTCGCTTATAACTCCTATATGGTCTTTTTGTACTCAAAACAACTTAAAATAATCATAAAAACAAAAATTAATCATTATAATATTAGGAACAATGGCATTAACTCTACCATTGTAGCACATTAGTCAACTAATATGGTTATAAACTCACAATACATCATCATCACCACCATCATTATCACACCCAATCCGAAATCCAGCAATAAAGTAGGGTCTGGAGAGGTCTGATAGTACGCAGTCTTACCTCTACATAATAGAGAGGTTGTTTTTCGATAGACCCACATGCAGATGTGAGAATAAAAAAGTGATGCAAGTTAAAGAGTAAATAAGTAAAATTGACACGTTAAATCATTATGTAAATCAAATTACAATAAATACATAAATAAAAATTACAATAAATATGATCAAAACTCATTCTCTTATAAAAACTCAAGTTGATAGGACAAATTATGTACTTAAGATTAACATTGGAAAAAACATCTACAAAGCAATATCTTTTTACAAATGCGCATCGAAAGACAAGTGTCTTAAATGGCAGAATCAACTGAAAGGGAACTGGCTATGTAATACATATATATAACATATACACAAGCAGGAAGGTTGTGTAACCACGGGAATTATTGTAATAAGAAACATGTAACTAGTGCTTCTAAATAAATAAAAGCACTTAGTAAGAATACAAGCATTGTAAACTAGGAAAGATGAGAATGTGAATCCACAAAACCACATCAATGATCACTAAACTCATTTATGCTTTATCCATTATGTAGTCACAATTCAAGAATTCTTCAATGGGTAACAACAAAACCTGGGAAACAAGAAGAATAGGAATGTACTAATATATAGCACAAAACTAGGCAGAGGCAGTATCAAAACAAACAAAATAGGTGATGATTAGATTTTTCTTTGTGCAAGGAAAAAAGATGGAATAATTAGTATAACTCCTACTATTTCAGATAACAAAGTTGTATTATAAAAAGTTAAGCCCAGTCATAAAACTCACAATACATGTTTTTCATAAAATACTAATTGACCATGTTGCCACACTAGTTGACTAGCCTATTCAAAATCTTAACATTGACACATTGATCAATTAAACTTCCATAAATAAATTTTCCAATATTTCTCAAGTTCTTTCGAAGTTCAAAACACGTTCTTTTGATAAAAAATTAATCCAAGACCATTACAGAAGTTCTAAAAAATTATTTTTTATTTATGGAGAGGGTTTTCTCTAAAGCCTTCCCATTTTCTCTTAATTATGACAAAGTATATGAAATATAGTCTAAGCACAAATGATCATGTGATGATAATCTCGTAATTCATGGAAATGATTAAAATAGGATTATAAGAAGGATTATAATGATTTTATTAAAACTTAATATGCTTAATTCCTCATTGTTCTTAGTTCTTCACTTGAATTCCTTTGAAACTTGATTAAGATACATCTGTTATGTGCATAAAATATGAATATTTTTCTTAGTATTTAGTTATATTTTCCATCTAAATTACCTTAATTTAATTAGTTTTATGTCATATTTTAGGTAATTGTTAAAGAGTTGCTTAGGGAATGATATAGCTAGGAATTAGAGAAGTTTACAAATAAAAATATGAAAAAAATCCATTTTTAGCTTAACATGACTTGTGTGTCAACCCCTGTTCCTCTCGAACAACATGGAGACTAAGAAATAAGTTGAAGAGAGGTCGATAACGAGAAAATTTTTTGAAAGATACATGGCCTAGGTCATAAGCATGTCAAAACTCATGCCCATCTCCAATAAAGATATAAAATACACAATCTAGAATATAAGTGTTCCAGAGCCCATATCCCTATAAAAAACAAATACACATTTTGGGAGATAGTCATGTCTTAAATCGTGTTCATGATAGACAAATTATTTAAAAAGTGATAGGAACACTAGTAAAAGAGCCTCTTATTTTATTTCTTTCATTACATTATTTAATTCTTATTAGGGTTACCAACCACCTACCAAACGAGAGTCATAGAACACATCCAAAAGCCATTTTCAAAAAAGAAAGAGTGATCAAAAGTCACTATAGAGAAGCGAATTGCATTAAAGAATTAAGATCTTCATTAAGGAATACTTTAACATAAGTTATTCTTTTCTTTTAATTATTATTTTCATAATTTTAAAAATGATTGTAGGAAAAAAAACTACTTTATATCTAGATAGAATGAAAAATAAATGGCTTTTTATGTGTCTTGATTTAAGATTTTTAATAAAAGTTTCTATATTTGATTTTTATATGTGTTTAAGTCTTATTAGAAACTACATAGACATAGTCAAAAGAGCTTATTTGTTAATTGACATAAGCATATATAATAAAGATTGAATATGGATCTAGATATAGACTTACGTGGTCATCCTAAAATTAGGGTATCCTTTTGTGAGGTTTCCAATAACTTAATGCATTCCAAAAGTAGTTAATAATATAGATGTATTAGTTACCAGATCTGGGTATAAGTAGAAGTACATCAATAGATGACATAGATAAGTAGAAGTACATCAATAGATGACATATCATTAAAGGAAACCTCATCAGTCCAAACAATAAAATCTTATAATTTAATTAAGGATGCAAGATAAAATTAGGGAAAAGCTCTAATCTAGATATTTATTTTATGTTAACTCTCTCTTTTTATTATTATTGAGTGTTTTAGTGATGACCCAAAGTAACTGAAAATGCAATTTATTTTTATTCCAACTAACTAAAAACAAATTTATAATTAGTTAAATAATAGTATAAAGATTAGATTCAATAGTTGTACCCTTTCCTCATAGGGTCGACCCTTACTACCACTTTAATAGTTCATGGTAATTAGATTCATGTGCCTTAATCTTGCACCTATTCCTTAACAACAATGCCAAGTTTTTAGCTTCATTGCTAGAGAATACGTGCAATTGTAAAGATAATATAGAACTATTATTATAGTCATTTTCTTGTTACATATTATTGCATTTCTTTTTATGTATTCTTTTTGTATATTCTTTTCTTAAGTTTTAATTCTACCCATTTATTTTGTGCTTGATTATAGAATCATATGAGACTATGCAAAGATAATAAATAATGTTTCTTTTATGAACAAAAATGGGCCAATCTAGACTTGTTTTTTAGTGACCCAGCTTGACACAAATCCTAATCAGACTTGAACAATTCAAAGTCTGATCAAGTGAAGATTTTTTAGCCTAACTTACTAAAACAATATGATTATATTCTTTGATCTATTGATCAAAACAATATCATTTTGGTAAGTTATGTCAAAACAACATTATTTTAACTTTAGTGGTCAGGTTGTTTAGATCTTTTACTTCAAGCCAGATTGCCTCTTAAGCATAGGCTTGAATTATGGCCCAACTGACAACGCGTGTTAAGTGCACTGCAAAATTTATCTAACTCTACACACTAGAAGTTTGTAGCTGTAGTGAGTCAGGACTATATCTACAGGGAATGTTCAGTTAATTCTCACAATGAAAATAATTTATGTAAAAGAAATAAAACATGGGGTTTTGGGTTGATACAATTGAGATAACAAAATAAAATTAAACTAACAAAAGCAATTTATCAAAATAGTTAAAAATGACAAGAGCGATAAGTGTATGTAAAACCTCATTCTTTGGTTTAATCTTAGCCTATACATATTTGAATAAACATTATTGCATTATCATCTTCACATCTCTTTCTGAACTATTGGTTGTGAATTAACAATAAGCTCCATTAAACTCAATTTTTCTTAGGTCATAGTTAATTAAAACAAGCTCTTTAATTAACCCTAACTATCAGATAACCTAAAACAAACTCTCTAAGTTTAATCAGACAATTGCATTATGAGTGATAAAAATAAACCAATCTAATCAATAATCACACAATCTTAGATTATTTAACATAGGTTATGCTATCCTTAATGATTTAATATCGTTAATTGCCATATACAACTTCAAACACAACTATTACGTATCGTATTCAAATTTTAGCGATGGGTTTTCATGAAAAACAATCTAATATAGCATTAAGATCATTCTTACACAATCCATAATCAATGAACACAAGATAACATAAATAATTCGAAAAGAGAGAAAGAAAATGATACACAACGACGATGTGCTCAAATATGCTTCTCGGCCTCAATTTTACCTATAAGCCGGCATCAAAAACGTTAGCCCTCCATCTTCTCCATCAATCTCCAAGAAAGAGCCATGAATTTCCTCTGGAGATGTTAAATAACAAAGAATAAATGAAGAAAATATGGTTTGTCAGCCTCTGCCCTTAGTTGTCACAAAACATAGCTTTTATAGTAAAAAATTAGGTTACAGGATATGGGTTGTCACGCCCATGACAAATTAATTGTATGGTCGCTAGTCTTCAACCATGTTCTTCATTTTTATGTTTTTTTTCTTGTCTCTTCTTCTTTTAATCTTCTTCTTCTTGCTCCATGAAGACAATAGAGCATGAATCTCGAGAAGATGACTAAATAAGAATGCTTTCTGCTCACTTTAGCTATATATTACACTTCCAAATTGTACCTAAAATCAAACATGAACTAAAGTGGGTGTCTTAAACATTTTGAGGCACTAACCACTAAGTATAATAGATTAAATATATCAACAATTAAGCACATATCAAGTTCCCTCACACTTAGTTTTTGACCCTCCTCAGGCAAATTATCAAAATCAAAGTCACAACCAAAACACTAACTCATTTTCAATATTTCCTAAGAATAGATAGTCATAAGCAAAGATGAATAACTTTCAAAAATCATAGCAAGAATTCAACATTCAACGCTTCTACTTATGATCAATTAACATTCATCACCCTTATAAACTATGTAATTTAGAGGTAGACTTTGATCAAGTATGCTTAAATAAGGTAGATCCATAGTACACTCAAACATCATTCATGATCATAGCATTCCACAACTTTGCACATTTTGTTTCTAGACCACTAAAAGTTACATGCATAACCATGAATCAAAGTGCTTTTCTAAGGTTGTAATGTGGGAAAGGTAAGGTAAGATGTATTTAGGAAAAGTAGCATGAAAGTCATCAAAGCTAGTGAAACAAAAGTAAAACTCAATGAAACATCAAACGCATAAACTAAGGTTCATTCAAAACTATGTACCATCAGCTATAATGAATGCATAAATTATATTTCACATCTCAAATTTAGGTTCTCACACACAAACCACATGAAGTATAAATAATCAAAAGCAATCACTCATAAAGAATGATGATAACAATATATTGAAACTACAAGGAGTGAACATTCCAAGATAACATCTACCTCATATTCAGCGATTTCGTTTCTAATTTTCTCTTCATCGCGCGAGGTCACTCTGGATGGCAACGGGTCACCCCCTTTCCCACCACTTCTTAACTAATGACAGATCTAAGTCAGTATTCGGTCAACCAGGTTCAAGTATGGTATTCTTCATTTTAGAGTGATTCTCCACTCCTTTGCTGAATGTTTCAAGATAACATCTACCTCATATTCAACAAACTCAAATCACACATTCAATATAACTCTAGGAGGAAAGACCAATCATAATAACTTTTCAAAACATGTGCACTTCCTCCTGGATACTTTTATTTAAACACATTTTTTCTTTTTTCTTTTTTTCATATAAACATTGAAAGAAGCTACATCAACATGGAAATTTCATAAAATGACATTATGATAAATATGACCAAGCCACATATATGCATACCCTACACTTATACTTTTGTAAATCCACAAACTCGATAATCAACAAATGCTCTACTAGCTTTAAGGCTTGAGTAAGAAATTTGGTTAATTTTAAAAGCATGTAATGTGGTTAGTACAAAAAGGAAGGCTAATAAAGCTCACCAAGCCTTAATAAAGGAAAAATCATATCAACAGGTAGCTATTTAGCTAATATAGCTTATAAAAAACAAAGAATGTCTAATCTTTTTTATGTTAATG
The DNA here is from genome assembly GCA_024752395.1 of Erythroxylum havanense. NCBI lineage: Eukaryota > Viridiplantae > Streptophyta > Magnoliopsida > Malpighiales > Erythroxylaceae > Erythroxylum > Erythroxylum havanense. The sequence goes on from JANTNU010000006.1 coordinate 5,632,301, forward strand.
CATGTGATAAAATATGGTCTTAAATAGAAAATCAAAGCAAAGTCAGGATGTACATGTCATAGAAGTCACACATAAACATAAAGACAATGAGACTGATATGTACGTGTCAGTCTAATAATGCTCAAAATCTCTATAGATTAGCACATAAACATAAAGACAATGAGACTGATATGTACGTGTCAGTCTAATAATGCTCAAAATCTCTATAGATTGTGTCTACCTCTAATTACTACTCTTCTAAAGATATTGTATATTGACAAATCACAAGAGCAAGAATACATGCTAAATTTGTCATAGATTTTTCTAGTCAATTCACACTCTAATTATGACTATATGATCTTAAATGCAATAGAAAAAGAGAAAATGTTTGATTTTGAAAACCGTCTAAAAAGCCACATAAGCAACAATTAAGCTAAAATACATGCATAAAAATTAAGATCCCTCCCTCACACTTAAAACTTACATTGTCCTTAATGTAACATCAAACGCAAGAAATGAAGCATTTAACGAAAATAGCAAATGTGAAAATGTAAATAAACAGAAATCAACTTCCCATAGGTTGCCTCCCAAATAAGTCTTTTGTTTATTGTTGTTGGCTTAACTCCATATTGCCTGCATTAAGTGACGTCATTCATGTCTTTTAGTATCAACACTTCCATATCCTCCATTTAGAAGCCTCTATAATACGGCTTCAAGTGATGACCATTAACTTTGAATATCTTATCAGTTTTCAAACTCTGCATCTCTACTGCACAAAAACGAAAGACATGAGTAACAACAAACAGATCAACCCAACGATAACGCAATTTACTTGGGAATAATTTAAATCTAGAGTGATATATAAGCACTCTCTAACCCATAACAAAGCGTTTCCTTAAAAATATCTTATCATGAAAAGCCTTCGTCTCCTCCTTATATATCATTGCATTCTAATATGAGTCATTCAACATCTCCTCCAATTCTTGCAATTATAGCTTCCTATGCACACCTACATCATCCAAATTCATATTACGTCTTTTTATAGCCCAATATGCCTATTATTGCAACTCCACTGAAACGTGACATGACATGACATACCAAACATCAATCTATACGGAGATATCTTGATTGGTGTTTTATAAGTCATCCTATAGGCCCCTAGTGCGTCGTCTAGCCTTATACTCTAATCCTTTCTATTGGGCTGCACTGTTTACTCTAAGATTGACTTGATTTCTCGATTCGACACTTCAACTTGTTCGTTGGTTTAGGGATGGTAAGATGTAAAAACCTTATGTATGATGTGATATTTCCCGTACAGGGTTTCCGTCACCTATTGAAAAAATGGGTTCCCCTATCGTTGATGATTGCCTTTGGCATCCCAAACCTAGAAAGGATGTTAGCTTTAATATAATCTGTAACAACTTTGGCATTATTAGTTCTAGTGGTTTTAACTTCCACTCATTTAGAAACATAATTGATTGTAAGCAATATATGTTTAAAACCAAAAGATGGAGGGAAAGATGCCATAAAGTCAATACCTAAATGTCAAAAATTTCATATAAAAGAATAGGAGTTTGTGGCAATTGATCCCTGTCACATAACTTGTAGAAGATGTATACATCCTTAAACATTGAGGGCCAGTAGAAACTACTCTGTAAAACTTTATAGGTAGTCCTCCTTACTCTAAAGTGTCCTCTACATGCATACAAATGGCAGAAGGCTAAAATCAAAGGTGTTTCAGTTTTAGGTACACACCTCCTAGTGACTTGATCTGCACAATGCCTCCATATATACGTGTCATCCCAAACATAGTACCTCGCTTCATTCCTTAACTTATCCCTCTAAGCTATTGACAAACCAAGAGGTAATTTGTTAGTAACTAAGAAATTCACAAAATCTGTATCCCATGGTGGTGTCAAATTGGCAAAAAGTAATTGTTCATCTAGAAATGTCTCTTACAAAGGGATGTCAACTTTTTCTTTAATTAATCGACTAAGGTGATTAGCAATCACATTTTTTGGCCTCTTCTTGTCTCGTATCCTCAACTTGAATTCTTGAAGGAGGAGAATCCATCTGATCAGTCTTAGTTTTGCTTCTTTCTTCATGAGTAAGTATCATAAAGCTACATGATCAAAATAAACAATTACTTTAGCACCAAGCAAATACGACTAAACTTTTTCCAAAGTAAAAACCAAACAAAAGTTCTTTTATCAGTTGTAGAATAATTCAATTAAGTTATGTTAAGAGTTTTTGAGGTATAATAGATGGCATGCAAAGCTTTGCCCATTGTCTGTCGTAGAACTGCCCCTATTACATCATCGCTTGTATCACACATGATCTCCAAGGGGAGGCTCTAATTTTTCGGTTGAATCACCTGTGGAGATTCCAAAAGCTTCTTAAGTTTGTTAAAGGCTTCCTTACATTTATCATTTGTAACCAGATCAAACCGACCGGTCAACCCAGAGAACCGATGACCCGGGGCATGAAACAATCCAGTTTAGCCTTTATTTTTTATGATTGATTGACCCATTCATTTTGCAGTCGAACCGGTAAAACCCTCTAAACCGTTGTAAGAAAGGATTGACCGGTCCATTTAAAATAGATTGATTTTGATGATTTCAACTTGAATAAATATTATTATTAGTTATCTTTTTTAAATATTTTTGATCAAATATGACTAGTGAGCTTTGTTATCTTATTTTGTGTTGTGTTGGTGAACTTTAAAAAAACCTTGTATGTTTTGAAGTTTTAAGGTTTAAGTTAAGTTTACAATTAGATAAATAATTAAATAGCATGTTTAAAAATTATCTTATATATAATATATAAAATCAAAATTTATATATTTATTAGTCACCGATTCGATCACAGTTGAATTTTGGTTGAACCATTGACTCTTGAATCAGTTGCTTCTTCGGTTTAGTCACTAGTCCGATTTTTAAAACATTTCTTATCATCAAACTCAAAGGAGACATCCTGTTGTAATAACTTGCATAACAGTGTGACTATCTTCAAAAAGTCTTTGATGAATCTACAATAAAAACTTGCATGCCCAAGAAAAGAACGCACTTCCCACACAGTTGAGGGGTAAGATAAAGAAGAAATAAGATCAACTTTAAGATTAGTCTTGTTGGCATTCGAGTCTCGTACTTATTACAAGGCAACGTTACACGATGATTAGATAAGGACCACGTAAGAAGAAAATTGAGAACTTCAATTTGTAAGGAGAAACTTTCGCATTAGCAGTGGCAGGTTTGTCGCGGCGAAGTCTCCTAAAGTGTAGTTCGCCACAGGGAAGTCCTAGCATCTAACGCACGCACCCTTCGGGAAAATTATGCTGCGAAGAACTTCTGACTTCGCCGTAATAAAGTCTCCAAATTGAGCACAAATCACCCTTTTGGAAAAGTTTACCGCTGCGAAACCTTCGGACCAAACCCAAACAACCAACATCTAAGAAAAAAACATACATACACACACGCACAAATTTAATTCCAACAACATTAAATTTTATCTCCAACCACAACTATTAATAACTCAAACACAAGAGATACTATAAACTTACACCAAAGATCTTCATCAAATCCAAATTTCATTACTAAATCAAAGAGTTTGAATAGCTTTAGTCACATTTCAAAAGCCACACCATTGACTTGATACAAAATACAAAATACGATGAATGTTCATGTTGATATGCTTATAAAGCTATCCAAAAGTCACTAAGTTAGTTACAAAAGTCTCTATTCTTGGAGTTTCCAAACTTTTTGCAAGGATCACCAATGCTATTGTTCTGCACCTGAGGGGTGGAAAAATAATAGGTTGAGCTACTAAACTCAGCGCCAATATATTTATAGCTAGTGATAATGATTCACATGTCAAGCATATTACTTATTCATATATGTACACATCTCATGCATTTAGTAATCCAATTATCCACAGTTCTATTTTCAATGTTATAGTTTAACACATTCTCAAATAAATCATATCATGTAACTCACAATCATCAACATATGCTTATAGATCGAAATGCAATGCACAAATAAATAACTCATGTCGGGACCCGACCCGGAGGCCGGACCCCAACTGTTGGATCCCGTTCTCGGAACCCAACTCTCTTGCTTAAAGTCGTGAAACCTGAGCGTGCGTATTACTTTGAAGGGTTATAAATTTTTTTTTCATTCTTGATCCCTTGAACCCTTAAAGACATCATGAATTCATTCTCATGCTCAAAGCGCTCCCAAAA
>JANTNU010000006.1:5636616-5653332 GCA_024752395.1 Erythroxylum havanense
ACTTCTTTACTCATGAATAATCATTCAAAAATCCTTATTTAATAATCCTAGCTTACCAAAAGATTCGGGGTCCAATAGCTCGAGGGTCATATGAAATGAAATGGAGAAACCAAAGTTTACATCATGAACAAAACGAGTCTGATTTTTAAGATCTTGTATGTCATAAGCGGGCAGCCGGGAGAAGGTTTTAGTCAATGTGCACGTGACGAACGAAATGATTCCTTTCTTGCCCAATCACAAGCAAATTCTTATGCTCAAATACATTTCATCATAGAATCGTATTTTCATATTTCTTATGCTTTTTCCTTTTTTTGATCCATGCAAAATGTCATAATATCATTTAATGTATAATCATGATAATAAATCATCATGCATTTTCATATCAATCACAACAATTCAATTCAATTCAAGCAATTCAAGTACTCAAGCAAACAAGTATTGACTCATTATCAAAATAATCATAAACATATTACCCACCTACATTTGCTTGAAATTTCAAATTCAAGATTCCCTTTCCTCTTGCTCTTGCCTTAGGTTTTCTTGGTTCCCTTCAAATAAACCAAGTTTCATTCAATCAAACACATTTTCCATTCAATCCAATATACAAAAAGAAAACTCATAAGGTGTTAATAATCAAGAACAAAATTAAGCCTAAACTTAATCCACCTATGGATTATCTAGGCTAGAAAAACCAAAACCTAGTTAAAAACCTATAACATCCAACTAGGGTTTCATGATTCTCTTCTTCTTCCTTTACCCCTAACACAAAATCCCATTTTCTTCCTAACTCTTTTGTTTTTTCTACCAAAGCAAGAAGAAAAATGATGAAGCTTACCTCTAACAAGCTTGATTTCTCTTCCTTCATCTTCTTTCTCCTTTTTCCCTAGCGTTCCCACGATTTCTTCTTCTTCTTTTCTCTTCTCTCACGTTTTTCTCTTCTTTCTCTCCTGTCTTCCACGACACTCGTCTCTTCTCTCTACTTAATTCAAGACCATTTTATTCTTGCTCTTCCCATTTTATCCCTCGTTTGACTTGTTCTTCCAATTACGCCCTTCTTTTAATGCAATGCCCATTAGATCCTTAGTCCATTAAATACCATACTATACTCTAATTAAATTCTAACTTCTCCATTTAATAACTCTAACTTCTATTCATGCTTGCTAGTTTAATGGACTAAATTATAAGAAAAATAAATAATAAACAAATAAAAATTAAAAAAAATTTTGAGGTCCAACAAATCTATCTCTATATCCCTATAAGATATAATTTTCCCTAAAACTATACCTTGATCTACCATAAAATGACATTTTTCCCAATTTAGCATAAGGTTAGCTTCAATGCATCATTCCAAGATAATAACAAGATTCTCAAGGCATTCATCAAAGGAAGAACCATAAACACTAAAATCATCCATGAATACCTTAATGATTTTCTCAACATACTCGGAAAAAATGCTCACTATACATCTTTGGAACAAGGCGGGTGCATTGTATAATCCAAACGGCATCCTTCGGTAAGCAGATGTACTGAATGGGCATGTGAAGGTGGTATTTTTTTATCTTCTGATGTGATCGAGATCTGAAGATAACTTGAAAAGCCATCTAACAAGCAATAATTGTCATAACCAGTCAATCTCTCAAGCATCTGATCAATAAAGGGAAGGGCAAATGAGCTTTACGAGTCACTGAGTTTAATTTGCTATAATCAATACAAACTTGCCACCTAGTTTGTACTTGAGTAGGAACTAACTCACCTTCCTGATGTGTCACAACTGTGATTCCAGACTTTTTTGGAACCCCCTGAATAGGACTTACCCACTTACTGTCGAAGATTAGATAAATAACCCCAACATCAAAAAGGTTCAACACTTCCTTTGTAACATCCCATCACCGATGAGAAGGGTAAAATAGTAATTTGGGACGGGTTATGAGTGTGTAAACTAGTCTCGGCATGTTCATGCATAATATGGCCTCCATATAAGCAGAACACATGCTACAATTCTCATGAAGGACTTAAAAGCAAATTCGAATTCTAACTAGGTCAAATTTTCCCATTATTGTGGCTACCCTGTTATAGAGTATTAAATCAACATAGAACCTAAACCATATCCAAACTTTACAAATTAATAACTTAAAATTCCTTTATCCAAAATTCGCATATAATACCTCATTACAAAGCTAAAACATTCCTCTACAACTTTCCATAATATCACTTGAGCTAATTTCAATCATAATAGTCCAAAATCACCAAAATCCATACTTAGAGACATTACACACACCAAAACACATTAAGACATAAAGTACCATCTGAAAGTAATCAAGCCATAACTTTTAACCTACAAATCAAAAAATTTCATAGTTATTGGCGATAGAAAGCGAGCAAGAAATTCTTCAACTTTAATGAAGACCAATTTCCCAAGTCTGTCTACTTTAGCCTAGAAAAATTTCCCACATTTCTGGTCACAAAATCGTCAATGTTAGCCTCACCAACATTCACCCTGCACATATGTCTCACTTTTAAAGCAAAATCGTAAACCTTTCAAGCCATAATTGGACAAAACTTTCTTCATAAGAATTCTAGCCACAGTTCTCATGTTTAATTTAAGGTAAACTTCATCTCAGTAGCATAACCCTATCAAAAGTTATGACCCAAACATTGAAACATACTCACATTCTGATAGAATTGTATGTTTCTGAATTTTTGTATTAATGATTAGATCAATTTGTAAAGTCAACAGACTGAAATAAATTATATTTATGAAAAGGGCCCCCGTGACCACTGTATTTACCGGTGATTATGTATGTTAATGATTTTTCGCTAGTGTATGCTTATGCGTAAAAAAAATTTATACTAAGTTTTGACTGAGTGATGTGGCACGCCACCCTCGCAGGGCACGAACTCGGATATCACCATTGATATCGAGTTTGGGTCATACGAGAGCGGAGTGTTACATCCTTTTTCACAACTTTTATCATAGTAGGATTCAGCCTACGATGAGCTTGCCTTGTGGACTAGGCATCCTCCTTTAACAAAATACGATGCATACATATAAAAGGGTTTATTCCTTGGTTATCTGCGATCATCCATCTGATGGCCTTCTTATGCTCCCTCAAAATTTAAACCGGCCTTTCTTCTTGATCCAAAGTCAACTCTACCGAAATGATAACTGGGAGAGTCTGCTAATATCCCAAATAGGCATAGTTGAGGTTTGGGAGTGGTTTCATTTCCACTTCACGTGTCTGCATATCAAAAGGTAATAACTTCTGGTGAGATTCGGATAATTGCACGGAAGCCAAATTATACCTTTTGGGAGAGTTCTTTAATGAATCCAATGTAGCTGTCATTTCCATCAACTCTTCTCCCACTTCAACATCATTGTTGGTTTTTACTTTCATATCCTCAATCAAAATTGTTTCTAAATGATCCTTGCAACTTAATCTAAACATTTCCTACACCAGAGGATCAATTGCATCAACAAAGTAAACACAGTGATCATCATTAGGATGTTTTAAGGCATCAAAAATGTTAAAATGAATCACTTCCTCATCAAATTCTATCGTGAGGGTGCCCTCATGAATATCTATATTAGTCTAAACCATATTGAGAAATGGTCTCCTCAACAAGATAGGTATAAGATTATACGAAGTGTCATCATTCATATCAATAACATAAAAATTCACAAGAAATACAAAGTTATTCACCTGCACCAAAACATCCTTAACCACATTATCAGGGTAAGTGTTAGTGTGGTCAGCTAATTATATGATAACATTTGTTTCTTTCAAAGGGCCCAAATTCAATGAAGCATAAATTGAATGAGGCATAACATTAATTACAGCTCCTAAACCCAAGATAGCTCTATTAATCACAGTGTTACCAATTTTGTAGGGAATAGTGAACATATCTGGATCCTGACATTTTGTAGGCATCTCCTTCTTAAAAACTACAGACACATCCTTACCCATCATCACCTTCTCATCACCTCTCAGCTTTGTCTTATGCGTACATAGTTCCTTAAGGAATTTGCATACCTCAGTACTTGCTTAATTGCATCAAGAAAATGTATGTTCACTTCCAATTTTTGGAAAGTCTCTAATATCTCCTTGTCTTTCTCCTTCTTGTTCAGTCTTGTCAATATGCTAATAAAAGGTTGAGGATTAGTCTTGTTCAGTAAAAGTCTTGATAAGGTTGTGTAGAGATGAACCTGAATTGAAAGAAGAGGCTTGTGGCCTAGGTTGAAATTGTTGTGATTCTTGTAGCCTATTTTGGAAGTAATTTTGATGCCTGTTCCCCCTATAACTCAAGTTGGGATGATCCCTCCCTCCTGTAGCATTCATGTATTCCATACTTCCTTCTTATATTGTTGGACACTCATCAGTCGGATGGCTCATGTTTGAACATATTCCATATGCTTTTACTTGTGCCTGTCCAACTGTAATTTGTCTAACAAAAGATATTAATTCATCCAGGCAATGTTCGATAGACGAATTACTTACCTCGTTTACTTGATGAACATCGTTGCGAGTGCCAAATTATTAAGTATTATGGCCATACACTTAAATAAAATCTTGCCTTTGATGAGATTTTTCTCACACAGTACCCCACTACTCGTTGCATTTACCAAATTCCTCTCCATTGGTAGCAATCCTTTGTAAAAATACTGGATAAGAAGTTGCTCTGGAATGTTATGGTACGGACAACTGGTATATAACTTTTTAAAGCGCTCCCAGTACTCAGGAAGAGACTTTCCGTTATAATGCTTTATGCCACAAATTTCCTTCTAAATACTTGTCATCTTTGATGTAGGAAAATATTTTTTTCAAGAACAACCTCTTCATCTCTAGCAAAGTGTTCACACGTCCAGCAGGTAGATCAAACAACTAATCCTTTGCCGCATCTTTTAGTGAGAACAGAAAATCCCTCAATAAGATTTGCTCATCCGTTACCCCTGGAGGCTTCATGCTCAGATACACCATATCAAGTTCCTTTAGATGCTTATTCGCATTCTCACCTGTAAAACCATGAAAATTAAGCAACAAATGTATTAACCCATACTTAAGCTCAAAAGTAACATGCTCAGCACAATTAGGAAATGTAATGTATAAAGGTCTTCGTGTTAAATCTAGTGCAGCCAACTCCCTTAACATTCTTGGATTTGCCATTATTTCTTCATATTCAAGTCCTAGTTCTACTTCTGAAGTTGTTCTTACTTCTCTTCTTAATTTTCACAATATCCTCTTCGATCTTTGGATTAAATTGGACAGGTTCTCTATGAGGAAATCTGGTGACTACCATACACCTATACTAACAAAACTTGTAAAGATTCACAAATAAATAAAAGAAATGATTATAAACAAATATATACACAAAACACTAATTAAATTAAAAAACAAAAATTAAATCACCACACTCTTTAGCTATGATGCAAAAATTTGACAATGCGTGATAAGTGCACTGCAAAATTTACCTAACTCTGCACACTAGAAATTTGTAGCTATTGTAAGTCATAATTGTATCCACATGGAATGTTTGGTTGATTCTCGCAATGAAAATAATTGATGTAAGAGAAATAAAATAGGGGGTTTTAGGTTGAAGCAATCGAGATAACAAAATAAAATCAAACTAACTTAAGCAATTTATCAAAAATAGTTAAAAATGACAAGAGTGATAAATGTGTGTAAAATCCAGCTATTTGGTTTAATCTCCACCTACGCACATTTTAACATACATCATTGCATTATTGTCATACATCTCTTTCTGAACTATTAGTTATGAATTAACAACAAGCTCTGTTAATCCCGATTTTTCCTTAGGCCATAGTTAATTAAAACAAGTTATTTAATTAACCTAAACTATCGAATAACCTAGAACAAGCTCTCTATGTTTAATCAGACAATTGCATTACAAATGAGAAAAATGGACCAATCTATGCAATAATCATAAAAGCTCAGATTATTACATAGGTTTCATTATCCCTAACGATTTAATATCATTAGTTGTCACACGCAACTTCAAGCATGACTATTACATATCGTATTCAAGTTCTAGTAATGATTATTCTTGAAAAACAATCTAATAGAGCATTAATATTAATATTACACAATCCCTAATCAATAAACACAAGATAATGTAAAAAATCCGAAAAGAGGGAAAGAATATGATACACAACGACGGTATGCTCAATTATGCTTATGGGCCTCGATTTCACCTCCGAGGTAAGAAAGTTATGTTAGAGTTATGTAAATATAGTGCTTTGGAAAGCAAGTGTATTTAAATATAACTTAATCTTCTTCCATTTAATTTTGTAATGAAAAATATTTATTATTAATAAAACAAAAGAGTTTGGTTTTATTTGTATAAGCATTATATAACCAGTCATAAGGTACCAAGATTCTTTTGTAAGTAATATACATATACATGGAGATGTATGGGAAACATATCTATTATTATTATATAAATTAGTTGATTCACAGTTGAATAATCAAGTTGGTCGCTTGATTATGGTTTAAACTGTAGTGTTACGATTTATCTCCGTGTAAGTAAAGGAGTTTACTTTAAGGGAATGATGAGTTTCATATCATGACAGTAGTTGACTATTGATAATTGCACTATTAAACAAATCTAAAATTAGTATGTTTTTAAAGATTAAAGTAGGTTGTTTCTTTAATCTTAAAACATATACTTTAGCATTCTTTTATTGCGAACCACAATCTTGATGAGTGGTGAACTCATATGTGTTTCATTATAATTTTTGATATGATTAGAATGAATTTTTATAGACTATCAATCTAGTGTCTGCATGTTGAAATTATTAATTAAAACATGTATCAGGGAACATTCACTTAAATAAAGAGTTTATAGTGATATCATCACTTTTAGATGTTTTACGGAGATTGGTGATTAAACTGGCACCAGTAGTTTGATAGACTAGCTACCCATCAATTCTTAATATCAAGATGAGATCTTGTGTGTTAATCACCATAATAGAGTGAAACGGAGATCTAGAAGAAAAAACTAATTAAGGGCAAAACGGTAATTTTATCCTTTATTGTGCGGATGGCTATAATATGATTCATAGTAGAGTTTGCAATTGGACATCTTATTTGAAACTTGTGTTCTCATAATATTTAATAATTCAAGAGTTCATCTAATTGTCTTTAGTAGAATGACATTTGGTTAATAAGCTGGAATTAATTCTAATAAGATTAAACTAATTATGGGCTTATTGGAGCTTGAATTATATAAATCCAATTAGATTTCCCGTTTGGCTTCTAGGAAGGTAATCAAGCAAAGTAAGGAAAATAAATAGAAGTTACTGGAAATAAGAAAGAAGAAAGACCGAATTAGATTCAGAATAATATGACCAGAACAATTTGATTAAGAGTTGATTAAATTGGGTTTTAAGCCTTTGATTAAATGATGGGCTTACTCTAATTAAGTGTTAATTAGATGCCCAAAGCAAACATTTAATATTGGGCTAGATTTTGGTTTCATTTAATTAATTCAATTAATTAAATTAAAACAAGATTTGTAAAGACAAAATATGAGGGCAAAAAAGGAAATACATGATATAGTTTTTAGTTGTATGTAGCTAAATTTTATGGTACACATTTAGCATTGAATTGCTAAATATAAAATGAGTTTTTATCATGTTTTATCATCATTAAATGGTTTAATGGTGTCTTCATTATATGGTTTAATGATCTTATCATTAAATAGTTTAATGGTTTTTATTTAATGTTGGCATGTAGAAAAACTTATAAACCTTTTAGTATTCTTTTGATTAAAGTAGGGAGTAATGCATTTGATGTTCTCTCTCCCTTCTTTCATTTGTTAACCGAAATGAGTGTCTTGCTTTTGGTTTTTTGCCTCTTTATTTAGATATATTAAACAAATAAGAAGGTCTCATTTATTGCTCTTTCTGTCTTTCTTTTTAAGAAAGTGAAAGAAGTGGTGCATTGGTTGAAATTCTACACTCCTTTCTTTCATGATTGAAATTAGCAAAGAGAGAGTCTCTTAGTTTTGGTTATTTCAACTAAGGTAAACTTCTACAGTATTTCTTATCTTTTCCCAGCAAATGATCTTGCTAACCAAGTTATCTAAGGAGAACAAGTAGTAGATCAGATTGGTTGAGGATATAATAGCAAGGAGAGGATACAATAATAACGAGAGAATAAACAGCAAGGAGTCAAAGTTGTAGCTAAGGAGTCGGTAAAATTTCTATCATCTTTTATGTTATTTATTTTTCTAATACCATATCATGTATAGATTAAACATGTTGATTTAGTTATTATGCTTCTGTTACGTTTTGATTTCGAAAAAAGTTTTTGAAATCTACCGGTTAGCCAAATCTAATATGTTTTTGTTTTCAGTCCAACAAGTTAGCCCTCCATCTTCTCCATCAATCTCCAAGAAAGCGCCATAAATCGCCTTTGAAGATGTCAAATATTGAAGAAGAAATGAAGAAATTTTGTTTTGACTGCCTCTGCCCTCCGTCGTCACAAAACATAGCTTATATAATAAAAAATTAGGTTATAGGAGGGATAAGTTGTCATGGGCATGAGACACCTCTAACGACCATGACAAATTAATTTTATGGTCATGACTCTTCAACCATGTTCTTCATTTTTATGCTTTTTTTCTTGTCACCTTTTCTTTTAATCTTCTTCTTCTTATTGCTCCATGAAGACAATAGGGTATAAATCTTGAGAAGATGACTCAATGAGAATGCTTTCGGCTCACTTTATCTATTACACTTCCAAATTATACCTAAAGTCAAACATAAACTAAAGTGAGTGTCTTAAGCATTTTGAGGCATTAACCATTAAGTGTAATGGATTAAATGTATCAACAATTAAGCACATATCACCAATCAACTCAGCCTTAATCCATCTAATTTAGGCAAGGTCGAACTAATTTTATTATCCCTAATCTTTTTTTTTTTACATCATGACAATGAAATAGTTTATAAAATTTGGGAGAGACCTAAGGATCTTAGTTTCAATTTCAAATTTTCAACAATGGGAGAGACTATGCAATAAAATAGATAGTTAATGTAGCAACTGAAGGAGCTTTGTAAAAATCTAGAAGTTGCTATAAAGTTTATTGAAGATATGACAATGATGATTATTATTAGCAATAAAATAGGGAAATGAAAAAATCAACCTAGTATATGTACATAATGTAAAAGATGTTACTTTATTGGCAGCTTAAGTGAAATAAATTGATAACCTAAATTAAGGAGTGATGCTAACACATACATTATGGTGTTGATTAGTTTGAGGGAGAGCATAACAATCAGGACTATCAAGTCAGTAGTCCTTTTTACAAGGTAACTAAATAAACTGAATATTGGGGGAATCATCAAAATCCTTATAACAACCTTTATAAAAACTTTTACAATCTAAGGTAGAGCAATCATCATATCTTTAAATAGAGCTATTAACTAAGTAACCCTATAAATTTCGACTAAGCTCTCTTAAAATAGCAAACCATCTTAGGAGTTAGCCATTTAGGGGCTAGTTAATGCCAATGTTGAAAGATTTGAAAGAATATAGTTTGATAATTTGGTAAATTTGAACAAAAACTTAGAATTTTAGTTGGCACTGTTAGCAAATTCCATCAACTCTTGGTCCATAGATCCTTTTCAAGCAAGAAATTGGTAAATCTTGATGAGCAAGCAATTACAAGCACTCTTATAGAGTGACAAAGTGTTAACTGAAAACAAAAAGGAGGAAGCTAAAAGGCAAGATGTCAAGGATGAATAAAAGAAGGACATCAAAGCCATATTCACAAATTAGAAAATTAATTATTCTTCTCATCATGATTCTTATTATTTTGTTGATGTAGTAGATACTGAAATCTATTATTCTTTCTAGGAGATTATCAAGCATAATAAGTGGGTGCGACAAGAGCATTAGAAGCCATGGAAAAAATAAAGATTCAATCTTTAAAAAAGAAGGCCTTCACACTGTACCTAAAAAGTTCTAGAGAAAAAAGGGATTTATGTCCTTTACCTTACCTTCCTAATGATATAATCCAAATAAAAGACTCTAATGAAGTGCTTGTCGAGGAACCCACCCAAAAGTTTTAAGAACCTTAATTTTAGTTCAAGTTTTTAAAGTTATTGTATTTTCATGTTCTTTTGATGAATAAGTTTGTTTTAATATTATTCATTTTGTTTAGAATTCTTCAAGTAAAAAATGACCTTGAAACATTGTCAATGTATTTGTTATATGTTTGTTTATATTATTTTATAGTTAGGAAACAACGGAAGACAAATATATTCTCAAGGATAAAAATATGGAAGATTTGAGTTGGACAAGCAAAGGAAATTTCTCAAGATACATACTTAAATGAAGTTTGTTTTAAATTGTTATATATATATATATATATATATATATAGGAAGTGAATTTTTGAAACATACATAACCTAAGATATGACCTTATCTTAGGTCGTGTCTTAAAAAATTTAAATGCTTTTATCTATGAAAACCTGTTATTTTTTAACCTTTTCAAATTTATCACACTTCTCTCTTAATTTTTTTGTATGCCCTTATTCAAAATCACTTCCCTAATAAAACTCAACACTCTTACTCCTTATTCATTGAGATTAAACCATTTTTTCTCCATTAAAAAGCAAATTTCATATAATAAGGGCGAGATTTTAGCTATTTTTGAGCACTTGAGTTAATTCTTCACTTATTAACTACCAAAAGAGAAGAAAGATGACTTGTAGACCACCATCCAACAATCTAAGGTGGGTCTAAGGATGGCATTTATATCCAAGCCTAACTTAGATCTAATTGATCAGACTTTGAGTTAAGCTTGAGCTTTTAAAAAAAAATTAGGCTTTAGGTCAAGCTTGAGCTCAAGCTCTACAATTTGATTTAGCTTGAATCTCAAATATGTCAAGTATGAATGATGTTATTTTGAGTAAAACACCATGATTTTCAAAATAATATTGTATTAAATTAATAAAAAAGGAAAAAAAGTTTGGTCTAGGTTTGATCAGGATTAAGATCAGGATCTGGTTTCGATCGTAAATTTTAGGCCCATTCAGGCCTCAGATCAAATCTAGACTAAGGGGGCTCAAGCTTAGCCTAGTTTAATACCATTCTTAAGTGGGTCAAGTAACCAACAATAACGTAGTTTCACATGAAATGAACACCCATTCTGGTCTTCTAAACCACTCTAAAAGGTATGGAATTTTGAAATCTCATCCTTTTAAACCACCAATTACACATGAACTATTAATACCCGTTAACTGGCTTAGCTTTGGAAGTATAATGACTTGAAATATTTCAATGTTGCTTTTATATAATTTTGTCGTTGCAATTTCCTACTTAGGGTCTTTTAGATCTTCTTCCTATAAATCTTCTTTGCATTCCTTTTAAATACCAATCTTTTCCTTCTCGATCACTTGAAATAATCTAGTAGGATAAGGAATTATCAATCGATACTCCTTCAATGGTATCATTATCTTGTTCTTTTATTCCTTCTTAGTATTAGTGAGCTCCTCACCTTTTAAGGCACCCTCTTTAACATGTTCTTTAGGGTTAGGTACTGTGTCATTAAGCAAGTGCCTTATCGTATCTCTATTATTACCTTCATTAGTTAACCAAGTTGAACTTTGAGATTCCTTATTAAATCTTCATAAGTTTGGAATTGAGAAGTAGTTACTTGCCTGAAATCTCTCATCATATCCTTTAGACTCAGTTGCATCTCTTTCTGTATAGGTTGTTGAAAACATGGTGGGGTTGTCTTTGATCTTATTAATTGCTCTAGGAAAAATTTAGATGATTTCTTCATTCTTAATTATATATCTTATTATAGGAGATGATTTTTCTCTAGAAGCTTCCTATAAAATTAATTTGCTCCAATGATTCAATTATAAGATTCCTAGTTTAACACTTCATACCTTGGTGTCCCCTTATAAAATTCATAACTTATAACTTAAAATTGTTTTTTATAGTAGGTTTAAGTTATCTATTTTTTTCACTATTAACTCCATTTGAGTTGTTATTATAGTTATGGCATCTACTTTATAGATATCTACTAATTTATTTGCATTAACTCTTCTTGACCACCACTAATAATTATTCGTTATCATCTCTATTACTAATTATAGTTCATCCTCTAAAGTCTCATTGTTTAATTTTCCACCTGCTTTAGCATCTATCATATTCCTTGTAGAGTTCACCAAATTAATTGATAATATGGAACTTCTTTAATAAATCCTTGTATTTCTCCTATGTTTTATATAGACCTTCATTTTAGAACTGTTAGGAAGAAGATGTATCATTTCTTAACTTGACTGTTTTAGGTATTGTAAAGTATTTGGTAAGGAATTTCTTTGTAAGACTCTCCAAGTGGTAATTAACATAATTGATAATGCTTTTAGCTATTACTTCACCTAACCCCTTGGTGTGAATGTTAAAAACTCTGGTGTTGTTAGTTGTCTTATTAATCTTCAGTGTCACATAAATCACCAAAAAGTTAGTGATGTGTACATTGGGATCCTCATCAATTTATCCATAAAATTCAACATTCTGTTATAGCATTTGGATTACAACTGGCTTAATCCTAAAATAATAACATTATATTTAGTTGTGTAATGCTTAATTATGTTCTCATAAGAGAGTTTATCATATTCTGCCATTGTTCGTCATTCTTCTCATATAAGTTTCAGGTTGTACTTTTGGTGTATCTCTATATTCTTTCCTTCTCATTTTAATGTAATGTTCCTTCAAATTTTAGATCTTTTTTTAGAAATACAAACTATAGAATTCTTGTCATACACCATAATTACCCTTAAAATCATAGTAAATAATAAAATAACATAAAATACCAAAATAAATAAAATAAGAAAAATAAAATAAGAAAATAATAGAAAAATGGTTAATAGTGTTTTTAAAACCATTTGCTTCAATTGCAAAAATGCCAAAAATTTGGTCAGCGTGATATGTGTATATGCATTAATGTTATTAAAGTTTTCCTATTTCAAATCTACCACTAACTAACTAGGAAAGTACATCAATTGTTGTAAGTAATGTAATGGTAAATAGGGATTAATTCCCATAAAGAAGTGATACGGATTAGAAAGCCTAACACTATTAACTAGTCTAAGGGCAATAAATAAAAGACATTTTTATCAATTTTAGAAACAAATCGTGAAAAAACTAAACTTGATAATAACTAAAGAAATCAACGATAAGAAAACTAACAAAATTATAATTAAACATCTATGTTTAAATCAATACTTCTTCTAATAGTACTTTTGACTTCAAAAATCAATTAACCTAAACTAGATATATTCTCTAAATTAGCAGGGCCTCTTAGACATTGAAACTGTAATCTCTCGAAATATAGTTATCTAATCTCTATTTGGTTAACTCGTATCTTTGTCTTTGTTAACGTATCTTTAAATGAATTAAGCTATGTGAAATTTCATAAAACATTCACCATGATACTAGGAAGATGATATAGGTCTCTTTTAAGCACCTCCTTCAACCCTTTTTACTTAAGTTATGATCCACACTATAGCCATGCTGTCTTAAGTTGTGCATCAAAACATTTAAATAAGTTTTAGACGTCGACATAAGTAAATTGTCATTAAGGCCAATCAAAGATAGCTCACATAATTATATCTTATATCATGAATTCAAATCAATCTATGAACATAATTATATCTTATATCATAAATTAAATCAAATCAATCCATAAATATATAATCACTAGAATTTTTCCTATCCAAACATAGAAATGTACTTAGCCACAAAGCTTATACAAAACAAAAAAATTATACGAAAAAATTATAAAAATGTCATGACATAAATAAATCTATTTAAACTTGTAACTATTGCTAACAACTTAATATATTAAGATAATATTGATTCTCTATTGAAAAATTTCTTAGAATTGATTTCTTGAGAGTTGTAAAATCCTCTCAAAAGCTAAACTTAACTTTTGGAGAGAAAAATGTTTTTTAATGTGTATTGTCTTTAGATGTCAACTAAAGTCTTTTAAAAATTAGGATTTTTGCACTTATATGTTTTGTTCCACCTAGGACATAGTATAAGACATGATTGTAGTCCAAATCATGGACCTTATTATTTTCTCTAGATGATGTAGATGAGCTTTAACATGATTGTGCTAATAAAATGTAATCTTTCTATTTCCTTAAAATTAATACACAATCATTAGTATGACCATATTTCTAAATCATGCACCTTCTTATTTCTTTTATGTCTTGCATGCAGTCTTATACATGGTCATGGTTTAAGTTATATCACTTCTTGTAGTTGATCCTTTTAGGGCACTAGTTGACACATGAATGTAAACTAAAATGTGTTCCTCTAATAATTGTACGTTTTCATAATTTTAGTTGGAATAACCTCCAATTCTTTATTATTATCATCTTATAGTTTAATTTGCATAATTACCTAAAATGATATCAAAAACCAAGTAAAACAAGGTAATTTAGCATCAAAATCAAATAGCATACTTAAAAAAATATACGCATTTGCATGCATATCAATGATATCTACATAAGGTAATTGTTCATATGATTCCAAGTAGGAAGGAAAGTAATAATGTTGTCACACTAAGAGATTTATCATATTTTTTATAATTTTACTTGAAATAACCTCCAATTCTTTATTATTATCATCTTATGGTTTAACTTGAATAATTACCTAAAATGATATAAAAACTAAGTAAAACAAGGTAATTTAGCATTAAAATCAAATAAAATACTTAAGAAAATATACGCATTTGCATGCATATCAATGATATCTACACAAGGTAATTGTTTATATGATTTCAAGTAGGAAGGAAAGTACTAATGTTGTCACACTAAGAGATTTATCATACTTGAGGTACATAGTAGAGCATTGACTATCTAAGCTAGGTTACTATTTTGCAATGTAATTAGAGCAAATAAAGAATATGAAGAAAGATGTCATATATGGGGGGTTATACCTGACTATGTTACCAAAGAATCTAGGTACATCTTCCATTCTCCTAGAGCTGACATTAGGTTATGTTATGCTTCTCCTTGACTTAGAAATTATGATATAAATAAGGTTGGTAAGAAAAGTTTAGGGAGCTTATATCTTGGTTAAGATGGAGAGAGATAATATTGGAGGATGATGCTCTTATAAAAGAGAAGGAGGATGCCTAGATGAGACACAATTAGCCACTCATAGCTAGTGAGGCTCATAAGGTAAAACCTTAAACTACCAGTTAGTGGCATTAGATCCTGAGGAAGTTAGACTAACATCATAATAAATATTATAGGAAATAATCAAAAGGAGCATTAATGACGTAGAGCGACAATAGATCTCCTTATGATGGATGTAATGGGGACACCAAAAGATGCTTATTGTGTGGTCCTACTAAATGGATTAGATGAAAGAGAAAATGGTTACATATTTCCACCATATTGGATTTGCAGCAATACCTATGCCTTTTCCACCATCTCCGCCTTTGATAATGCCCAATAAGGATAGAGATTATGATAGCACGAATAATGGATGATGTGCCCTTATTTTTATTTTCCCCCTATATTCTATTTTGTATTATGTCTTTCTTTTGTACTTTTAAACATATTTAAATTATCAGTTATGTTAATTTCCTTTTGTGATTTGAGTTTCATTTATTTTTTATGCTTTTATACCTTTTATGTTTTACTATTTGTTTTTGATAATGTTTATATAGGGTATTAAATTTTGATGTCTTGAAAGAACAGTAAATAGCAGATAATAAACAACTTCCCTTGATATTTAATTTCCTTCATTTATCTCCACTTTTATATACTATATATTCTTTTTGTGCTCATTATTTGTCT
The DNA here is from genome assembly GCA_024752395.1 of Erythroxylum havanense. NCBI lineage: Eukaryota > Viridiplantae > Streptophyta > Magnoliopsida > Malpighiales > Erythroxylaceae > Erythroxylum > Erythroxylum havanense. The sequence continues at coordinate 5,652,467 of JANTNU010000006.1, forward strand.
ATTAAGGACAATGTATAATAAGTGCAAGGGAAGGTTATTTTGAGCTTATCTCAGGTGAATTGATCTGTCATAATTAGCTTAATAAGTAACAATTTTGGAAAACTTATAAGCAATGAAATAAAGGACACATTAGAAGTTATACTTTATTGTGATCTAACTATACTTAGCTAATAATTATTGTAGCATCCCACTTCCGCAAGACCCGAACTCGATATCGATGGTGATATCCGAGCCCGTGCCTCACGAGGGTGGTATGCTAGAGCAATCACTGCAGTTCAAAACTCGAAAAACATTTCTCTTTTTAAAATCAATCACATACGTGGAAATCAGTAAATAATTTGGTCCCGATTCAACACGAAAACATTTTCAAATATAACACAATTTCAGTCATAGAAAGGCACTCTATAGTGCTCAACCATTTCATATACAGAAATGCATGACTCAACTAGGCCCAATGTCATCTCTGAACACTTTCCGTAATCACAAATCAATTATACAATAACCAATTAGGCCCACTGAATAAAAATCACTAATCTGCGAAAATTGCAGAACTACAATATACATAAAACAGTACTACACTAATGCAGACGTGAACTGATCTCGACATCAAATTCTGGCCCACTTGCGGTAATCATACTCCCGTTTGTCTAACGGGGTACTCGCCAATTCCTGAAAAATAGTTGCAATGTTGGGTGAGTTTGCGAACTCAATGAGAAACCATCATCAATGGTTCACTCAATTCATGCATATACACTCAATTTACCAAATATCACATACAATCACATTTTTCAAATGTAAGGCGTTGTGCCTTTCACACAATTCACATTCAATCACACCATATATGCAATGCACATGTGACACTTTCC
>JANTNU010000006.1:5653432-5668800 GCA_024752395.1 Erythroxylum havanense
TAATATTAAACACACATAGATTGAGAAACCAACTAAGTTACTCACCTGTACTTCCGAGCTACAGCCTGGAAGTCCCATCAATACCCGCGGAATGTCGATCCGACGGTGCCTCTATAACAGTCAAATAATTTTTATTACAAGAATGCACAATCAAAATAATTCAACGATGCACATGTCTCAAATAAAAGATATACTATTCCTATTCATGACTTTTCTGGCTCAATTTCCAAATATTTCACTTTCTTTTGTCAAAAGCTAACTTTTTATTCAATTGAGCAATAATAACTCATTTCAATTCAATAATATATCAAGGGACTCCACCAATTTCAATTCTAACACTCACTCAATTTTCCAAATTCATACTCACTAGGATATTCTCAAGAAAGACCTCAATTTCAGTGTCACTATTCTCTATTCCCAAATTCACCCTTTAGGCTCAGTTTCTAAAATCCCAATAGCATTTCCTTTAATTCAGAAATCTCATAATTATACCTCAATTAATGCCACAACCCCCTAGGTTGAAATATGAAACTACATTTAACTATCTTTTGATAATTAAGGTCTTATTGATTTAAATTCGAACTTCCATTCTTCACATCAATTGTAGACCTCTTTCTCTCATTTATAACGAATCAAGAATCACCTCAATTGAAGGTCTACATCAAAATTTATGAGTCAAAAACTAAACTGTTTCACTTCAGAAAATTTCCCCTCGCCGCGACCAAGGATCCCTTTTTCGCCGCGGCGCGAATAACGCTCGCCGCAGCGAACACCTTCCTTAAGACTCCCCGAGATGCAGGAGAAATGGACTCATCGCGGCGTAAAATCGCACGTTCGCCGCGACGTCCACCCGAGCTCGCCGCGACATACCAAAACGGAGCTCACCGCGACGCACAGAACGGGCTCGTCGCGGCGTGGAACTCATATGGAGCTCGCCGCAACGTCTGCCTGTTCGCTCGCCGCGACGTGCGAGTCGCACGGTCGTCTTCTCCGACTGATCTTTCGCCATTTCTCTCTCTAAAACTAGTATTAATTCACTCCTAACTACCCCAATCACAAAATAAATGCCATAAATGCATCAACAACATTAAATAACAACATTAAACCATTTACTTACCAATCAAGCTCAAATCGTCAAATTTCTGAAAATCTTCAAACTCTTTTCACCTTCCTCTATCCTCCACGATAAACCTCTCAACTCTCACAAAACATCATTCTCCAAGGCTTCAAGTTGATCTTCAACCAAAGAGGAGGAACAACGAGGATCTCGGAGGAAGAATCGAAGATCACCAAGGAAGAGAGAAGAGAAAATCGCAAGCCCTAGGAAGCTTTTTGCCAATATTTAAGACTAAGCCATTTAAAGGAGATAACAATTTAACCTCTTATCTTTTTCCTCACAACACGTTTAAATCTCATTCTCTTTTCAATTTCATTTCCAGTCCAGCTCGTCTCCAAATTTTCAATGGATCGACATATTAATTTCTAGAATCATATGCCTAATTTTTCATAGTCATTTGACAGTCATTTCGGTCCTACACACTCAATCAGTCTGCCACTCGGAAAATTTCTGGTCCGGACTTTTTCTCCCAAATTTTCAGAAAATTTACTAAGGGCCACTATCAACTAGCAATTACTCTAATACAGTCCCAATTCAATCATTCAAACCCAGATATGCCAAAATTCCCAAGAAATCATATTCAAATCTAATTCGCTCATACTTTCACAATTCATATCATATTTGCAATCAAATGCCGGAAAAATGTCATGAATGCATGTACCTATATGTGCATATGTCAAATGACTCAGTCCTCCACGATTAGAGGCCAAATGAATGTTTAAATTTCAAATATGCAATAAAACAACTTAGCCTGGCCCAATTTACTAATTTACCCTTCCCATCGGAGACGGGATGTTACAATTATGATATTTGATGAGTACTTTACTACTAACTTAATTTAATGGTCTTGAGTTTGATGATTGATTTAGACAATAAGATGTATAGTTTTAATATGAAATAAGCTAGAGTTGAGCTCATTAAGTGGCTTAGTATCCCATATGTTTAAAAAATGTGAATAAAAGTAAGCATTTATAGATTGACTTTGTTGACTTGATCTAGGTAAAGGGTTGTAGTTAAGAGTGGTGTTAGTAGGCATTTAAATTAGAGTTGACTCGTTAAGGCTTAGTATCCCATATTTATTTAAAAAATGTGTGAATAAAGTAAACATAAATAAATTGTCTTTTTTGACTTGATTTAAGTAAAAGGTTGTAGTTAAGTAAAAATATATGCATAATTGCAATATCCAACTATTAATTTCACAAAGAAGTGTATAATTTAAAATCCATTAAATTTTAAAAATAATGATAAGATAAAGTACTCAAATTTGAAACCTTAGAAGGTACAATCATAATTGATTCCTAAAAACCTTGTATGAATATAGAAACAATTTTAAGAGCACAAACATTGTCAAAGAATCCCAAAATTTAGAGGCATTAAGATTTATCCAAAGAGGATTTAAGAATGTAATTGAAGTGTAAACCATGATGTAAGCCTAAAAATATAGATAATGACAATTGGTAAAGTTTGACCATGAAGAATAGATGAAAGTATGAGAAGAAAAACTTCATAATGTGGAGACAAGTTAACCTCCTCAAGGTACTATTTGACCATTGTAAGTGTGGTCACCCATGCTCATTTTTGTTTTTGAACCTAATTTTCCTCTCCCGACTAGTCAATCAGTCCTTTATATTGGTTGGCCATTCATATAACTAATCTTCTTATAAACTTCCTAAAAAAATTTCTTAGACAAGGGATATTGGTTGACCATTAAAAGATATTTGCCAACCTTTGAGAGATATTAGTTGGATAATGTGTGTACATGATTGACTAGAGGAGTGGCTAAACTCCTTACAATCTCACTAGAACAGGGAAAAAAAAGAAAGACAATTTTTTAGGACATTGATTAACCACACTCATATTCAAGTTGACTAATGTGTTTTAAAAAGTTAACAAACAACCTCAAAAGTCAAATTAAATGTTAGAACATGTAATTAATCAATTAAATATCAATCAAGAATAAGTTAAATCACACAAAATCCTTATCATATATAATTCCCATAAATCATAATTAATTCTTTTCTAATTTTGCAAAATTATCTTTATTAGTAGTCTTCTTCTTATTAGCCTATATTTTCGAGGATTTACTTACCACTCTCTATTTGAAGATAAAATAATCTATTAAAATATTCATATTTACCTAAAAATGACATACTATGTTATGTAACTGGTGATGATGCATAAATGTTTTTCTTGGACTTTTATATGTGTATGCATAATAAGGAATCTTCCTTTAGATATAAAGGTTTAAAAAGTCAAAAGAATTGAATTAATCAAATCAAGAGCACAAGATTCGTGCTTATGATCAAGTAACCATACTATATTCTATTTGCCACTCCAAGATTAAAGCCAAAACTTAAAATCACCACTTCAACGCATAGCCAATTTTAGTATTAGTATTAAAGCAATATAAGGTATCAAGTCTTCATATTGTCGCTAGTTTTGGGTTGTAGAATTTATATGCTTTAGATACTACAAGCCCACCCTTTTAGTCATTGTATAAGTTCCTCCATTACTTGTTCTGTCTTGCTACATTTCCCACAAAAAGTATGTATTGCTCTTTACATTCTAAATTTTGCACATAACAAAGGAAAAAACTGTTAACAAAACCACTGTATCACCTTTAGTAAAGCTCATATTTCTTGTTTTTTATTGAAGGATGTAACCTTGGAAGTTAACCTAGCATATTAAAAAGAATTTTTTTCTATTTGAGGTTGAATAATTTATCTATAAAGAATAAGCGCTCTTGCGATTTAGGTTGTTATTTTTATAGAAAGCATATATGTAGCATATCGAGACATTTGACTATGTCGAGTGCGGACGGTCTCTTCTTTGCTACTATCTATAGGAAGTAGTAAATTTTGATCCCATACTAGTTTACACCACGTTTATTTTTCCCCTCCTCCCCTCAAGAGCTCTTTGTAAGATTTATTTGTAAAGATTAAAAAAACAAGCCATACATAACTATCACATTGATTGCAATTCACATAGAGTTTAGGTTTGGAGATATTTGAAGATAAATTTAGGAAATGAATAAAAGATTGCAAACTGAGTAGTGACCTGGCTTTGCTCCAATTATCATAATACAAGGAAGCTATTATCCATCCGCAACTATACATTTGAAGCTTCTAATTAGTTAACTCCTTAACTTAAAAAGTTGGGAGAGAAAAGAATTTTTATATAGTTCCCAAAAGGTTTTCCCTTTCAAAAAGTAGGTATATACCGATGTAACCCATAAAGACTTTTTTTATTAATAAACTCCACATTCTCTTCCATAGGAGCACTTTATTTTTCTGGTTACATACGTCACCCCACTTCACTTTGTTGTTATGTTTACTGAAAATCTTTCTAGATCATAGAAAACTCCACATTAGCTTTTTAATAGACTTGATAAGTTGTTTTGATAAAAATGTGTGTGATAATCAATATGTGATAAGGGAATTGATCACTAACTTAATCAATTGGAACTAACTTGTAAATGAAAAAGACTTATTGCACAAGTTCCTAATTATTTTATATATCTTTTCAATAAAAGAGATTCACTTATTAAATGGTAGCCTCCTATTTATGATTGGCAATCCTAAATAGGTGATTAGAGGAGACAACACATGGAGTCTAGTAAGGGTGGAAAGCCAAGCTGTATTATGCTAAGCACTTTCAGATACAAATAGATGGATCTTGCTTCTATTGATCGCCAACCTTGAAAGATCCTTGAACACATTAAGAGAAGCTATTAGGATACCTAAGGATTTGTCATGAGCTCTTGAAAATAATAGCAAATCATTTGTAAAAACTAAGTTGAAAATCTCCAACTTCTTAAATATTTTTTTAGGGTAGTAAAATGAGCTCTCATGATTATATGTTTGATGCCTACTATGAATGAAGGCTTGATGCATGCTTCTGTGGGGCCTAAAAGGGTGTAAGTAAGTTTACATGTTATCATAGAAGTTAACTATATTCTTCCCTTAAGTGTACTAAAATTCACGCATAGGTATAGATCCATCTATAGAAGCATGAAGTTTATTTTTTAGGTGGTTTCTAGTGTAAAATTTGTTTGCATGATTTTATTTAGATATAGGTGTATCATGCTTATTTGCTATCTTAGGTAAAGCCTCTTCATTATGCATGTGTTATCCCTTTAACAAATATAGTCTTAGTGTTGGGTAGACCCTAAAAGTATACCTAAACATATACCTATGATTGGGATTCTTTTGAGCTCCTAATATGTTTTTTAGTTTTTCATTTCCTATAGTGAATTTGGATGATGAATCTTGTACAAAAATGATCTCCATTTTTAATTTATCATTTTTATATTTTACTGTATTTAAGGTATGATGTCATTAATCTTCACATTTCTAAATGCTTTAATTCTATGCAATTCACTTTTTATTTCATTCTCATTCATGCATGCATCCATTTGTTTCTTTGAGTTTAGATCTTCCTTTTTTCACTCATGATTTCCAAACTTTTAGCTAATTCATCATATTCCAAATCACTATCACCATTGCATGAATTAGATGTGGATGTTACCTCATCATCTTTCTTAGTTGAAAATCACATATGAGCTAGCTCTCCTTTTGGATGCTTATTTTTGAATTCTATTATGTCATCCCAAGTTAAGGCTTTGAGCACTTTCTTCTTGGTTTTGTCCTTCTTCTTCTTCTTATTGTTTCTTTCATTCTTATCATGTTCTTTGAGTAGAGAACATAGATACTTCAAGTGGCCAAGTTTTCTACATTTAAAACAAATAATGTTTTAGGATTTATGTTTTGAATCACTTTTACCTTCCTTAAAGTCCTTTGTTTTGGAGAAATTCTTTCTTATTAAAAACTTCTTGAATTTTCTAGTAATAAAGGTGACGTCTTTATTATTACTTCCACTTGTGGATGTCTCTTCTTCACTTGATTCCTCCCTTGAGACTTTAAATGCTAATTTATTTTTCTTCGAAATTGTTATTTCTTCTTATATCTCTTGAAGCCTTATTTCATATATGAGAAAGGAGCTCCAATTAGCTCCTCTAATAGTAGTATTGTCAAATCGTTAGCTTCTTGTATAGCTATTAATTTGGCTTCCCATGTCTTTGGAAGTGACCTAAGCAACCTTTTTACCATTTTAACATTATTTTATGTCCTTTTAAGACCTTTATGAGCATTAATAATATCAATGAGCCTTGTAAATGTTAAAAATGGTTTCATCATGCTTCATTTGAAATAATTCATATTGGTACGTTAACATGTTAACTTTGCTTTCCTTAATTTATTTTGTGGCCTTGTGTGTAATTTCTAATGTATACCAAATTTCATGTCATTTTACATATAGAAACTCTATTAAATTCATTTTTTCTTTATACATAAAATAAGATGTGTATCGACCTACTATTTAAGAAAATTAATATTTTATCTCGAGGTTTTTGTTATCCCTTTAGTTTAGGAAACTTTTTTAATTGTCTATGCTTTTTATAAGTTTAAAAGGGCCATTTAAACTATCTCTCATTGGCTACACTTTCAATCATTAAGAAAAATATCATCTAATTTTTTCAGGATGTTCTACTAATGTTTTGTCCCTCTAAGTTAGATGATGATGATGATGCTCCTAAGTATGTTGTTATAGTCTTTATTATAAGATTTTGTTTGAAATATTAGACTCCTATACCTACTCTTATAGGATTTGTTAGTCCTTAATAGCATCCAAAAGGGGGGTGAATTGGATTTTGATCAATTTTAAAATATTTTTTAACCATTGAACTCAATTTAATAATAAATAATATATATAATGATTAAAAATTCACGTAAAGTAAATCAATCAAACAATAAGTAAGAACATAAAGATGATAGGAAATACAATTACAAATTGATTTATAGTAGTTCGACAAATAACCTTTGCTTATGTTGACTCCCAAAGCTCTTTTTGGAATTCTATTATAATTTTTCTTTCAAGGTAAAGAAAAACCTTTGTACAATCTTTTCTTGGTAAAAAGAAACCTTTTTACAATCTTCCTTTACAGTAAAGAGGAAATGCTTAGGCTATTAAAAGCTTACAACTCAAAATTTCTCACTTTATCACTTTGATAACCTAAAGATGCTCACTCATACAAATATGAGACAATGTTGTTCAAATGCTTGATAAACAATTAAAAACATGTGTATAAGACACATAGATGCTTTTTGATGCATGAATTAGTGAGAAAACATGTATTTATAGGATTTTGGGAAACTTATTAGTCTTTAGAGCAAAAAAATAGCAATTACAATGGTTAGTTCTAGTATATTAGTCAACCACTAGGTCATATTGGTTAACCAATATACGTTCAATGTATAAATATTCACCTATCATTGTGTATTGTTCAATTCACCTATCATTGTGTATTGTTCGACCACTAGGGCATATTGATTGACCATTGTGGCATATTGATTTACCAATATGATAACCAATGTTGTTATAAACTCTCAATTTATCAGTATTTGTAACTTTAACGAATATTGGTTGACCATTAACCTATATTGATCAATGAATTTCCAAAAATATTTTAATAACTTCAAATAATCAAACTTAATTTACCTAATGAAATTATGACTTAAACACTTTTAAAAATGTTTCCAAAAAAGCACTTTAAGGTTCAAGAGGTTTTTCTTTGAAACCAAAAAATTTATATCCTCTTAATGATGAAAAAGACTCATGCAATGTAGTAAAACATAATATTAAACATGGCATGCCTTTAAGATTATCAAACTGATTAAATGAGATTATAATTAGCATTATAAGATATAAAATTATTTTGATGCTTTGATCTTCTTTTATTCTTGACTTGATCTTTACTTTAAAGGTTACAAACTTGAACTTTTCTTTATCATCTTCATGAACCATTTTATTAAATTATGACTACATCTTATTTGTATATTGCTTCTCATCAAAAAAATAAACTCATTATTAGTAATTAGGATTTTTTATCATCAAAATAAAATTTAGAACTTCATTTTTTTCATCAAAAATGATAGTAATTATTGGTATTCATTTGATAATTTTTGATATTGAACTATAATGCATAGGAATCAATATTTTTTCGAGCACATGCATAAATTTGGATCCTTAGGGATTAATACTTCAACCTTTTCAACTAATATTTTTTTTCAGTTTACTTAATAGGCATTGTTTAAACAAGCAATTTCAATGAATATGTCCATAATCACCATAAAATGGCTCTTTTAGTAAGGAATTGCATGAAAATTTATGCCTATTTTTGCCTTAAATGTTCAACCTTTTAAGTTTAAAACATAAACCATATATAAATGTATAAAAATTCCTTTTAGCTTGAGACATAAAAGATAATGCATGAACATTGAAGTTGTCATGACTAAAATTGAATGTTATATGCCCATATGATGACTTAAGCAATAACTCATCATTATACATATGCTTTTCCTTCACAAAAATTGTTTTGGCATTGGATGATGGACTTATATAAATGTACCCAATACTTTGACTATAATTTAAGAACTTTTGGGATCTAAGAATGATATTCAAATTTTCATTTTATGTAGTGAATTTAGACAAGGATTTTTTATGTAAATAATCTCCTTTTTCATTGCATCATTTTCTTCCAATAAACCAAACTCGTTATCATCAGTAACAACCACACCTTAGATTCTACCATATAATGCATATCACATTTCAATTTGGCAATATTAAGAATGCATGCACTTATGACCTTTTGAACCACTTTATAATGGGAAGATAATTTCTTCCATTTCAAGCTTTTTGTTTTTAATATTTAATATGCTCTTTATTAAAAAAAACATCATTGTTATCATCATAATTATTAACATCAAGAGATTATAAACTAGAGGATACATCATCATTACTTGACATAAACCACGTATAAGCTACCTCTTATTCGATTCTCTAATTTTGAAATTTCTTACATTATCTAGTTTAATCTTGAGTGTTTTCTTATTCTTTTTGTCCTTCTTCTTCTTCTTTTTACTCTATTATTGATTTTCATATGAATTTTCATCAAGAACAAATTGATTAATATTAATATCATTAACACTAATACTATTATGACATTCATTAATATATGTAAGATCAAGTATGTAATAAATATTATGAGTATTATGACACATTTAAACTTTAGAAAGTACATTTCTATCTAATGCAAAAAATGAAATGTCCATCATTTTACTATTTAATGAAATGATTCTATTATCATTCCTATTCCACTCATTCATCTTTATAACATCTAATAAATCAAAATATTTGACCAAGAGAAAGACTTTTATCCTATGTCTCCAAAATAAGTAATTATTTATATTAAAGATAATATTAATATCTTGACCCTCTTGGCTAAAAAATAAATCAAACTATGTCATAGTGAACTTTACTCAAAAGTTGCTACAAATCTATACAAGGTTGAATGAGACCTACTCTAATACTAATTGTTAGTCTCCATAGGCACAAGAGAGGGGTGTGAATTGGGTATATTTACTTTTTTTCCCTTTTTTAAACTAATGAATGATTATGACAAATGTAAAAAATTAATTTCATAATAAACATAATAATAGTAAAAGAGAGTAGGCAAAGTGAGGGAAATTTGATTTATAGTGGTTTAACCAAATAACCTTTGACCTACGTCTACTTTTTAAGTTTTTTTTAGGAATTCACTTTCTTCTTCCTTCAATGAATGACTCTTTTTTTTCGGCTACAAGTGAAAAGAAACCCTTACAATCTTCTTGCTTTGCGATGGGTGAAGAAAAAACAATCATCTTGCTTTGTTGCGGGTAAAGAATAACCGTTTACAAATCTTATTAAAGGTCTAAAGGAGCCCTCATCAAATGTACCTTTACAATCTACCAAATTGCAACAATTTCATAACCATATAACTTAAAACTTATCTCTCTTTATCACATTAATAAACAAAGATTCAATATATATTATGCAATGCATATATACTTTTTCTAGCCTCTTAAGGTCCTTGAAAGCTCTCTAGTATACGAAAAGTTTCTTTTATAACTCATATATGGTCTTTTATACTCAAAATAACCTAAAATAATCCTTAAAAACAAAAAATTTTTGTTACCATGACTAGAAACAATATCATTAATCAATCATTTTAGCATATTGATCAATTAATATGTAATAAATATGGTCAAAAATTCACGTTATTTGTTTTTAAAAGACAATGGTCCACTATCTGTCATGTCAGTCAACCAATCTATCTAAAATCCTAACATTGGTCATCAAAATTACTATATTGATTGACCAAACTTCTTTAAACAAATTTCTCAAAGTTTTTCAAATTCTTTTAAAGATCAAATCACATTCCTTTGACAAAAAAATTAATCCAAAACTAATTTAAGAGTTTCTCAATGGTATTTAAATGTATCAAAAGATTTTTTAAGCCTTCCTAAATTTTCTCTTGATTATGAAAACGCATATATAATGTGTCATAAGTGCAAATGCTCATAAAATGATTGATCTCCTAATTTACTGAAATGACTAAGATAAGGTTGCAAGAAGAATAAAATAATAAGCTTAAATCTTGATATGTTTGATTCCTTCTTGTTCTTAGTTATTCACTTGAATTCTCTTAAAACTCTCCTAAGTTGCATATGTACTTTACTTTGCTCATTTTCTTTATTATTTGAATGCTCAATTGATTTAGTTAACTCTTTTGTGTACTTTAACCTTCCACTAAAATTGATCTCTCATATATCAACTTATTAATATCATCAAGGATAAAAAAAATGAGTAGTAATATTTTTTATCATTAAAACTATAAGTTATAACCTCATTTGGTCTATAAGTATCTCTAAATTACTTTTAGGGTTAAATATACAATTTTTCTAGTGATTTACTATTCTAATTATTTTAAATTATTATAAATAATATTGTAATATTAAACAAAAAATTTATTAATTTTTTATTAAGTTGTTAATATAAACTATTACATAACTTATTATAATGCAATTGATTGTGTTTAAATATATATTATAACATATGCAACAATTAATTATGTAATGATCTACATCAAAATAAAGAAGCGACTAAGCAAACTTTTAGCCTTACATCATAATTCAAATAATAAAAAATAATAATTTAATCATTACTTGATTATATTTTGAAAACTAATTTTTGTTATTTTATTATGCTATAGAGCTTACAAGACATAGATGGCCACGACTTGCAAGTCACACAATATTTTCCTTAGAATAATTTGATAAATACTTAATAAAAAATCTTCACTTAGAGTTTTTAGTATTATAAAGTTCTTTTTTAAAAAAAAAGATGATTTAAATTTTAATGTTTACACTAAGTTTAACTTAAACCCAAACATTTTATAACATTGAAAAAGAATCTTCACATTTAAAAAACATTTAACTTAGACCTTAAATTAATATAATCCTAGCTCTCCATTAAGATTCCATCAATTTTACCCAACTTAGTGTAGGGCGAGACGTGGATTCATGCATCATATGCATAATAAAGCAGTGAAAGTATCGAAATCTAAATCCCAACCCCATGACATCCCAAAAAGCCATAATCTTAAATGCATGCATAAACAGATTATATGAATATGGTATAACAATACATGTACCTTTTTAATTATCCTTCTTTCTTAATTCTTCTCCTTATTTGGGTTATTGCAAACACTAAAACCCTTCCTTCGTCACTTAAGAGCATGCAAAGAAGAAGAAGAAATGATATTTAAGGGTGGTTAGAGCACCGAACTAGATGAGTTTAAATAGATGCTCTAATGGAGAGAAAGATTAAGACTATGTTGCATGCACTTTGATTCATGCAACAATTGCATAAATTGCATGAACAAGACTTAAGACACTCCTCTCTTGCTCTAGAACTCTTCTAGACCTCTTATCCTCTCACTTGAGTGTGTAAGAACTTATTAGGCTCTATTGTATATAAGTGAAGAACTCACTTATGTACATTTGTTGAGCCTTCAGTCATGATCGTGGCTTATGAGCCACGATCGTGGGATACTTAATTGATAGTCTCACTATCGGTCATGATCGTGGCCTACTTAAAATAGTTACACACACTTTATTTTTGATTCGATCTTTTATATGTGTAACCCTTAGGTTTCCAGTTATTTTAGGCACTTGAATTAACTCTTAATCCGAACAAATCATAGATGGTTTCATTCCATTTGAATTAACTCTTAATTCAAGTAAATTATGAAAGGTTTCATGACGTCAATTTACCAAAATATAAGTAGATTAACACATGAACTCTTCAATAGTTAATTCTCCAACTTACGAACCTTTTCATAGATAATTACTGTGCAGTTAGTCCTTTCACTATACTATAACCCATTTGGTTCGGAGTATGGGCTATGTGTCAACTCTCACTAGACTGAATACATCACATCTAGCTTAAGTGATGTTAGTTCTTATCCGGGGATCTCATTACTCTATCTGTCATTGAAGACTCTCTTCATGACACATAATTGCTCTAACTAGAGACTCCTGAGTAATGACCCCGACAAGAGGTCATGGGTATCATCTCCTTCTATCAGGAGTGGTGAATCCTTTATTGGCTACCCAATTACTTTGGAATACCAATAGTTGTACCCAATACAATCAGAACCATATGAGCGACCTCTTCTTAAGATAACAAGGAATGATGTCAAAGCACATAATCAGTATCTAAGGTATCCTTAAATATCTCAAGTCTAAAAGATATTTACACCATTGCTATGATGAGATTAATCATTGACATTTGATAAATCATTTATATGATAATCTCATAGCAGGTCATCCAATGTTCTTACTACTATTAGTAAGCATCTACATATTAACTCTAAATATCTTATGCTTACAGTTTGTGAAATCCACTACTTGATCAAATGAAGGAGTATAACATGTGTTAGTCTATCCGGATTAATAATGTCCTATCTTATTAATCCTATGACTAAGGATAATTTAGATACTAATATAATTGCACATGATAGGAGTCTCATTATCATGATCTCACCATGATTTCCTTCATGTTATGTTTTGTATCATGGAGTTCATTAATTTGATTTAAGATCGACATCAATTTATAAATAAATGAATATCAAATTAATAAAAATAAATTGTATTTCACTTTATTAATCAAAATAAATTTTGTAAAAAAGTGCTAAAGATGATTGCTTTTAGAGCACTACTTTAACATTTAGAAATTTTATTATTTATAAAACGTCTATTTACCAACTGGACATACTAGCTCGTAAGAGAGATCAACAAACTCTACCCCACTCTGCCCCTCTTGTTCACAATTTTCTTCAATCAAACCCTTAATTTCCTAAATCCCTTGCTTTTAGAACCTACACACGTAATAAAATGATTTATTGATTTGTGGAATTTACACGTTATCTTATTAGTTAGAGCTAGTCACAAAACTTTCATATAGAAAATAAAAGGAAGTGTAAAAGTACAATTAGATTCATCTCTCTACTAGTCATTTTTCTTTGGTCCTTCCAACCCCATGTATCAATCTTCAAAAGTTATTGCTTCTAATATTTGTTTAAATTTATTTAAATTATTGATTTCACAATCTATAACATCTAAGTGATTAATATATTGATTGAAAAAGATCATAACAGAGGTATGATTATAATAATGGCTTAAGTAGTTGAGCACTAATACAAGTAGATGGTTTTCATCACTTGCTTTTATCTCACAATTTCTATTACCACAACAATTTAACGTCAAGAGGTTTAGGATATACCATGTTTGAGAAGAGGGGGAGAGTGTGGGTCTCTCTTACGAGTTAGGATATCTAATTGGTAAAGGGTATCATAATAAATAATAAATTTTAGATTAAACAAAATTAATAAAACTTTAATAGATAGTTAAAATTCTCTCAATTTAAAGTCAAAATTAAATGTTTTTAAAAAATTAAAAAAATTTCACAATTCAAAATAATTAAGTTTAAGTTTAGTATAAATGATAGGGTTTAAATTATAGTTTTGTCTTCTTTTTTAGTAATTCAGTATAATAAAGGAATTAACAATCCTAAAGTGTCCAACCTTTTTAGAATTTTTTCAATCTAAAACCCAAGCTTTTAAATTTTTTAATTGAGTAACCAACATTTTAAAACCTTAACTGAAGTGAATCACACATTATTACAATGCTTATAATATTATTTATGAATACACGAGAAGGGGGGGTTGAATTGTGTATTCCCCTTTTTGAAAAATCTTTCAAAAAAACGTTTTGTTAAAACGAGTTCTTTTCACATAAACTTCGGTAAGTTCGAATTAATCAAAACTTTGAAAACTTGTTTTGAAATCTAAGTAATAATAAAACTTTGAACTTAAAGAAAGATAGAGTAGAGAGAACTCAACACAGCAATTTTATACTGGTTCACCCCAAACCGTGGGCTACGTCCAGTCCTCAGAAGTCTTTCTGAGATTTCACTTTCTCTTCAACATTTATAAGTATTCTTTCTGAGCCTCTTCAGGTCTCTACACTTAGTATTCTTTTACTCTTAGCCTCTGCATGAAAAGTGTTTGAACTATTTTATAGTAACATTAGCTTTTAGCTAATTCGCACAATAATCTCACAAACAAGATTTTTCGTTCGCGTATACGTAGGTCAACTAACTTTGCAATCTTCGACTTCGACTCATATTTGTAGCCTTCGTCTACAACTGCTTCTTGATTCTTGCTTCTTGCTTATTGAATCTTGAAAGAAACGGTTAATCAGTTGAGTTCTGTAACTAACTCGAACTGACTCTTGCGTCTGCTTTTCCTTCTTTGTCTGCTTTTGAATTCTGTGTCTGCTTTTGAATTCTGCGTCTGCTTTTCAACTTCTACGTCTGCTTTTCATTTCTGCGTCTGCTTTTCGTTTCAACGTCTGCTTTTCATTTCTGCATATGCTTTTCATTTCAACGTCTGCTTTTCATTTATACGTCTGCTTTTCATTTCAACGACTGCTTTTCATCTCTGCGTCTGCTTTTCAACTTCTTTACTATTCATCCTGCGTCTGCTTTTTCTTTTCTCCGTCTGTCTGTTTTTTATTCTGCATCTGCTTTTTCTTCTTCTTTGTTATTCATCAAAATCATATATATGTAAAGTCATTTTGACTCAACAATCACCCCATTTTTGATGATAACAAATCATATACGTAAAAAGAAGGAAAAATTTATCTTCAAAAGATATCTTCATGTGTGTTCTTCTGACTTCTTCATTAGTTTTCCTCTTCCTCCCCCTATCTTTGTCATCGACTCCTTCAATCACACCCTTTGAGACTCTTTG